>OX608079.1:105374032-105436532 GCA_951509765.1 Sphenella marginata
ACAAAGGCGAAGCCCTTTTTTACTTCCATACAAATACCCGGCGAACCAAAAATTTGCTGTGCTCCTCAGTCTTACATATGTATCTCACTCATTTAATTCCATATTGAATTACCTTTATCTCATTTAGTGCCAAGAAAAAGGATGGAAAAACTCCAAAATATGACTCGAAAAATTTTGCTATAGTCCAACAGGGCTGAAATACAAATAATGTCGATGGTTTTCGAAAAAAGTGCCACTTTGATATCGTTCTTTGATAAGAAACTAAGTCGTTGGTTTTTCGAAAAAAATCTTGTTATAAATTTATAATCGCTATCACTAGGGTTATTGTCACGTAGTTGCGATTTCATTTGTGTTAACTGGGTAGCATTTCAGTCAACAACCGCTTCCCTCTTCACATTCCTCTTCACATTGATATACAACAAACTAGCTACGCTCCTTCCTTTATCTTTCGTCGCTCTCTCTACCTCACGCATGCCCTTGCTTATGCAAAAATATAACGAAAAAGGAAACAGGGGGGAGGTGTCATACATATAAGCGTGTTTAACTGAAAAACGTAATGAACGGCAATAAGCGAGCCGTAAATGTGCGGCATTTTTCATTAACGATGCGAGCAGTCGCTACATACATACATACATACATACACACATATAACAGTTACACTGTCTGCTAATGAGCGCGTTGAACTGTCGTTTTGAATTATTTTTTTTTGTTTTTCTTGGCAATGGTAGAGATGCTTATGCCATTATGTAATAAAGGAAATAACGCATTTTTGTTGTTATTGTTCATTGAGTCGAGGTTGTGAATTAAAAAAAAAATAAAATTCAGTTTGAATTCCAGTTAATTTTATTTCTCTTCTTAAGTTTGTGAAAGCAAATGTTTTGAAACAATTTGTAGATGCTTGACTTGTTCACAAGAATACTCGTATGTCGGTGTGGTGTGTGTGTTTAAATATTAAATGGAAGTACTTTAGGTTTTTCTGCAATAAAATAGGCTTCCTCGACTCCTGCCCAACACTATACTTCGATTTTGCTTACTTGAAAGAGAATGCTATTTAAGTTGGTTGTTTAAAATGAATATCAATTCAAATTGAACTGAAGATTTAGTTGAAAATATTTTGGTGAAATTCTTAAATTCCTCTAAGTAATTAAGCATTGCATGCGAAAGTGAATGCCATGACTATGAAAGATGTTAAAAAAAAAATTGTTTTATTTGTAGAGTTAAACATTTTATTATTAAATGCTGTTGCTTAAAACCCAACTGCTTTCAATTTTTTACTTCCACTTTGGCATTCTTGAATAATGAAAATAAGTTAATTGAGACCGCCGCCATTGCGACCTTTCCAAACAGCCTACCAAGAGAAGCGTTCTCAGTCGATACACGTGCTTTCACCAAAAGGCAAAAAAGCTATCAAAAGTCGACTGAAACCGTGAGAGCTTATAAAAATCGGAATACGAAAAGCTGGCGGTACCTTCGGTCGTGCACTAAAGCCTTTAGAAGATAAATTTTCGGACACCATGGCTTATGCGTAATTTCCCTTCCCATTCCATGCAGGTTTTTGTTACTTTGAATAAAAAGTTATTGAAATAAAAAATAAATTTTTATTTATTATTTAAAAAGTGTTAAGTTAATATTAATAAACAATACAAACTTTTTATAAAAAATAAAATTAAATTTTTATTCCAGCCTTAAAAAATATATATGTAAGCACATCGAGTTACCTTAAAATTATACTCAGAAATAATGTGAACTTATGAGAGATTTGTGGAAAATGTCTGTATAAAGTTAGATGCACTAAGTTGATTTCTATCAATTTCGGTATCATTTCTTCATAAAATAAATAAATGGAGATAATTTAATGGAGATTCTTGGGGACTACGTGGTACTTTTCAGCGTAACTTCGTGATCTTTTTCGGGATCTTTTCAAGTCTATTTCGGAAATGTTTGAATCACTATATTTTTTTATTTATTTATTTATTTAGGAGACTTGCCCCACAAAAACATTTAAGAAAAAAATTGCAAAATAACCTAGGAAATCCAAAAGTTTTAAAAGCAATTCATTTATTGGTTGCGTTTTAAAAACAGTTGAGGTTCATTAAAAAACAACTTGTGTAGCTTCTTCAGTGCAAGTTTTCGCATATATCTACATATTCACAGAAGCATTCAAATGAGTAGACAGCAGGCGCATGTATTGCCGTTTAAGGTACTCATACTAGATACATATGTATGTACATATAGATCGACATACATACATACATATGTAAATCACAGCTGTGCAGACAAGTTTTAACATTTTTTGTTTACCAACGTCATATCTTAGTTAAATTTTCTTTTCTTCAGTGTGTATTTAAAACTTTTCATCGTTTCCAATTTACAGTGTATGGACATGTTTGTATTTGTGTTATGTAAATAGGTTTAAATTTGTATAAAATTTATGCTAAAACTTTAGCACTTTATTATAATTTTTTTGTGGCAGCAATTGCGTGTCTCAGCAATATTTTAAGCAGTGATGTGCCACATTTATTGCTATTAAAATGTATATAAAAGACAAAGCCAAATACAATAAGTTGCGTTTTTCTTGAAAAAAGATATATTGATTTTAGTTTTAAGAATGACGATAAAAATGCTGCCAAATTTACAGAACTGCAACAAGTCTTATATTTTGTATGTCACACGGATGGTCTACAAATATTTGTATTTGTTAAAAGTATCAATATGTTGCTCACAAACAATGCTAATTATTCTTAAACTTCTTTTCATTGCAGAACAATTTCATATTTTTGTTGGAGATTTAAGCTCAGAAATCGAGACTCAACAATTGCGTGAAGCTTTTACGCCATTCGGTGAAATTTCGTAAGTACAAAAAAAGCCTATAAAGCTGTAAATGTATCTAAGCTTGTTTTCTGTGAAAAACGTATGTATGTAAATACGAATGCACACAAAATTATATTTCATAAACTAGTTGAACATTTGATTATTTTTAATAAAACTTTTTTTTAATGTTAGAATGCTTTCACAAAATAATCTTTAGTAAATTTTAAAAGTTCAGCTCTCATGTTAATACAAAAGATTTCAACTGCTATATATATATGTATCTATATGTATAAGACCAAAAAAAGTAAATATAATATTATTTACTAGTGCTTAACTGAAGAGACGATTCTATCACATAGGCAATAATGCACAATGGTCATCTGATAGCTAGCGCCAATAGGAAACACTAAAGGAGGCCAAATTATCGTAAAGCTGCCTTTTATAAATCTATATCAAAATCGGGGTTTGCTTGGAAAACGTCCTCATCTGCAGTATCTTTCTCTACTCGCATAGCATTTTGTCATAGCTGTCGAAAAGTTAAGGCCTCAATTCTTTGTACCAATTTAGCAGGTTTCCGGCAAATAAATGAACAGCTCTTCAAACCGGAAAGCTCTAAAAAACTCGATTTTAAATCTTCACCGACTATATATGTAGTCAGTCTGTATATCAATAGTCAGCCGCACATGTATGTATTTTTATCGACTTTGCTGACAAAAAAAAATCATACGTAAATATTTATCTACATAAAATCTGGCTATTGCAATAGTAAACTCAGAAATCGGTTGACTTACATTTATTTGTCGTATATTTAACGCAGATTTACCTGTCAACAACAACAAAACCACACACACCCAGCCATAAAGCGTACTTCGCACACACAACATCTACACATACATACATACGAAGAAGCTATAAAAGCAAACAAAATGGTTAACACAAGCGACACCTTTTCTTTACCTGGAAGTTATATAGTTAGTACTACTGCTGACAGCCAGAAGCATGCCTGCTGAGTTTACATACACATTTACATAAGAATTTTGTTGGCAAATGACAGACAACGAGGAGCGCCTAAAAATGCCCTACAACTTCAACTACTTAACTGCTTTTGCGGGTGTGCGGGGGGCGGTATGTTGTATGTAGTTGTTGACTTGCGGCCTAACTGAAAGATGTGAAAGTGACACCGCGTGAAGTGTTTGCTGAATGTCTGGCTGATATTTAAAGGCAAACAGAAAACGTGAAGTTCATACGTGTGCGATTATTTATTTTGATGGTGATTTTTTGTGGCTTAAGGTGGTTTAAGTTCTTTACAAATATTGATGGCGTAACATTTTTGGATAAATATTTAAATGTTATTAGCTTCTTATAAAAGATTAAAATGCATTAAGTTTAGTAGTTTTTTTTTTTTGGATGTAATCCATTCAAACCTACATATAAGTGCAAATTTGTCGTGGAAACTTCGTATATAGTAGAGAATAGCGCCAAACTAAAAATGCTGTTTGGAAGTACGTAAGAACTTGAACGATTAGCAATTTATTTTGAATAGTCAGAAACATATAGCCAAACATATACTATGTATGTATAACTTCCAATAACCGTTGCTGAATAATATCTACGCCCTCTTATAATTTTTCTGGAATTCATAAAATATACAAATATCAACCTATTACATTTCAAAGATAACTAGAAATGGAGATATCTGCACTTTTTATAAAAAGCTGTTTACTCTTGCTTCCGATGTGCTCTCATATGACTTTTCAAATTCAACGAAACTGTCAGACGAAAATAATGGAATTTTTTAGAAATATTTAATCATAAATTATTTCTAAGAAAAACAATAATTCAAAATGGAATATTTCTCCCCCCGTTGCAGGGAAATATTGATTAGTGCAGGGAAATATTGATTCACTTTAATTAGAAAAAATACTAGACAACATGTCAAAAAGAAAAATGTCTCAGGAATTATATTAACTTTTGCCTTGAGACCTGCAACTAACTTCTTAGTGCCCTTAGAGCAGTTGAAGAGCATGTCAAGAGCACTGGATTTTCCTTTTACTCGCTAGTTGTTATGCACTGAAAGAGCTATGATCTTCTACTCCATAACTCTTAGATATACCTATATTTAATTCGAATGTACATATACTCGCATAGTAAAAGATTGAATAGTTTCCAAAAAGTTTTAAGGGACACCCAAATTATTTTTTTCAAAAGGCCCTATTTCAGAAATTGATACATTTAATGAATTTTTAATCCGAGACTCATTCTGAGATACTTGAATTGAATTCCTCAACTGTGGCATCCTCCTTTTTATGTCAAAGGTGAAATGAATGCCTAGAACTTCAAACATTTCTCACAATTAAATAGACACACCTTTTTAATTCCCACGAGCGTGTGCGTGTTTATAAATGCCATGATTCAGCATAAACAAAATAAAACCAAGCTCACGCCTTTGGTGTTAAAAATTAGCTGAAACCCTTTAAGCTTTTCAGTGACATATTAATTCCCATCTCACGTAGACATGCTCCTTTTGCTTGTACACATACATACCTACATTTTATAGATACAAATGTATACGTGAGTTATGAGCAATATATAAAAGTATATTTTTGCTCAAATTAGCATAAACCTTCATAAATACTTTAACAGTGGAGGTCGATGTGCCATCAGAGACATAGTGGCACACTAGCACATTTTACGTTTGTCACTTATCACTTTGTCCCCTTCGATTGTGAGAAGCTTTTCATATGCCTTCATTTAATATATCAGGTCGATGATGAAAGGGAGCATCTAAAGAAATACATACCCCTAATAGACAAAATATACAGCATGACCGTAAAAAGTTGTATTGCATTGGTTTGGGGTTTTGACGTTAATTTATTTCGATTTTATAAAAATTGTGCCAGGTATGTTACTTAAAGACCAAAATATGTTGTTTGGATTTCATAAAAAATTATTTTATAATTTTTTTGTTATGTTATGTTATGTTGTGTTATACTATGTTATGTTATGTTATGTTATGTTATGTTATGTTATGTTATGTTATGTTATGTTATGTTATGTTATGTTATGTTATGTTATGTTATGTTATGTTATGTTATGTTATGTTATGTTATGTTATGTTATGTTATGTTATGTTATGTTATGTTATGTTATGTTATGTTATGTTATGTTATGTTATGTTATGTTATGTTATGTTATGTTATGTTATGTTATGTTATGTTATGTTATGTTATGTTATGTTATGTTATGTTATGTTATGTTATGTTATGTTATGTTATGTTATGTTATGTTATGTTATGTTATGTTATGTTATGTTATGTTATGTTATGTTATGTTATGTTATGTTATGTTATGTTATGTTATGTTATGTTATGTTATGTTATGTTATGTTATGTTATGTTATGTTTTGTTATATTATGCTATGTTATGTTATGCTATGTTATGTTATGTACGTTACTTAATTTTATTTTACTTTATCTTTTTTAAATTTATTATTAATTCAATTTAATTTAATTTAACAAAAAATTTCTCAAATTAAGAATTTCGTTATAAATAATATGTACAATTTTTATAAAATTCAGCTTAATGTTGAGTATGTATGTATGTATGCACAGAATAGCAAAGTAAATAAATTTTTTGATTGCTAAAATATTTTTAAATACATATATGTATATTTATTTATGTTTGTACAAAGGCTACTAAATCACTTGCATATGTCTTCTTACCTTTCCAGAGATTGCCGTGTTGTGCGCGATCCACAGACATTGAAATCCAAAGGCTATGGATTTGTGTCATTTGTTAAAAAATCGGTGAGTTAAATTTTTTTATATTAATTGTATATTTTGATAATAAGTACCTGAGTAATTTATGGGAGCAACCTTGCATGATTTAAACTCTGCTAGGAGTTCGCATATAGCCAATGGAAAGGACTTATTAAAAATAAAAGCACACAAAATTTGTATTTCAAATCTAATATTCTAATTATTATTATTATATATTAACAAACTAAAATTAATTAATTAGTCAATATTTTTAAAAGAGCATAATATCTTAATTTGTAATCAGTCTTCATTAAATCTTTTTTTGTTTCCTTCGCGCAACAGGAAGCCGAAAGCGCCATCACTGCTATGAATGGACAATGGCTAGGCTCGCGCTCAATCCGAACGAACTGGGCTACACGAAAACCGCCGGCGAGTAAAGGTGAGTGCGATTGTTTAGCCTATGTACATAGTACATACATACATATATTATAGGTATGTAAGCATTTTGCATTCGAAAAAATAATTTTGTTAGTTCTATTATAATATAAAAAATATCTATGAAAAGCTTTTATCATATCAAAGAAACAAGTTAGTTGCAGTATTTGTTTGCCTTTTTGATATCCAAATATTATCATTATAACTGAAATCACCCTTATGCTGTGTCTTTGTATCGTTATTATTTACGTGTCTTCAAATATAAACAAAACAATAAAAATTTAAGTAAAGTATGGTGAAACATGCAAATGTGTGTGCTAGTTTTGATCGAAACATAATTTTAGCTCACACATTTTCAATTTGTTTGTTTGTTTTCCCGAATTCCATTCTAATCGCTGTCGTATTTAGCTTTGATTTCTAACGTGAATATGAATGTTTGTTTTATTAGTTATTGCGTGTGCCCTTGCTTTGCTTATTAAATCACTTTGCGTAAAGTTAGTGTTTTTGTTATTTGTAAAATACTCGCATTTGTCTTTAGCTGAAATTGTTGTTTCAACGCTTCATTGACAATGATTGTCAACTTGTAATTAGTTTGCGTGTTGGTGTTGCTTTGGTAATCGTTTATTTTGCATTTTGCTAGGTTTTGTTAGATATGTCGGCTGACACAGGATAGTATTTTATGACAACTTGGGTTTAGTAGTTATACGTAACGAAATAAAATAGGTTAAGAGACTTGTTAAATTATTTATTTCTAGCAAATTCAGGTATATGTCTACATATGAGTAGTCGGATAGGCGATTTCAGAATTTTTTTTAGAACTTTTTGAATGCAATTCTATCCCCAAATTTGATTTAGGTACCTTCATCCTTTTTATGCTTTAAGATTTATATCGATTTACAAACCCGTTCTCACATTTTTACCACTCGTCGACAAATTGGTAATTTCCGTCATCATTTCCGTTGCACAACTACCAATATTTTGTTATTTTATTTTCCCTACCTCGCGCTATTTTATTTTATGCGAGTAAACTTCAAGATATTTTTAAAACTTTACTAAGCTTTCTTGTTTTATTACGTTTTTATTTTATTGCATGTGTATATGCTTGTACAAGGAAATATATATGCAAATACATATCTACCTGAACGTCGCTTTCAATTTCTTCAGTTCCTTTATTGCATTTTTATATTTACCGTATTGCTTACCTCTTTGAGTTCTTTTATATTAGCAATTGTCCTTCTTGTCAATATCTACAAGTTTTATATTACATCTACGCTAGTCAAGTTTTATGCTCAGTCGCCTTATGTAGGAGCTCTGTTGATAGGTAACAACAATAAAAAAAAATAGTTGGATGCACATGAAACGGGAACTTTAGTCTCACTTTATGGCCACTTTTGTGTGTAAACGTTGCACTTAAATGTAAAGTGGTGTTAAATTTCATGGAAACAAAAAGCCAATTTACATATGTATACCTATGCACAATAAGAGTGAGCGATATGAAGAGGCGAACATAGATACAAAAATCTAGGCTCTCAAGATGTTCCGGAGAACTTTCCTCAAGTACATATATGCTACTGCATAAGTATGAGAGCTTTTCGAGCTTCCTTGATAGGGATAGCTTTTTGAGCTTTTTGTAGCGAACATTCAGCGTTTTTGCAGAAAGGATTTGGGCAGTATCGCCAATCGCTGAATAATAATGCTCTACAGAAATCAATGCAAATTTATTTATTTTTATCTTTTCCTTTATCGTTGGAAGCTAAATTAGTTAAAAAAAATTATTCTCCTGATCTGTTTCATTCGTGTTAAAAGTTCCAAATTTTACAATAAATTATCCAAAATTAGTCTGAAAATTGTGCTTTTAGGTGAATGTCATTCACTGGAATCGCAAAAATCGAAAAAAGCAGTAGCACCTTTTCGAGCTTTCAAAAAAAGCTTGTCACTAAAAAGTTCTCTAACACAAAGAAAGATCGGGTATTGGTAGTGAACGGTGAAAAGCGTCATATCAATTTACAACGCCTAGATATAAAAAGAGCTTTTAATGACGTATTACTATAATTAATTAAACTTTATGTTATCAACTAAAAAACTTTACCAGCATAACTATTCTTGCCAGTATGCACTTACTTGCTTAGTAAATGTCTATGTACCTCATCTATTTTAATTCTAAGCAACAAATTGTGCTTTGAACTTTCATTAAATATTTTGCACTTATTTTGTTGTTGTTATTTTTCTTGTTAATTTCGAATTTTTATATCCAAAGTAAAGTCAGCAAATGTCAAGTACACTCGTAAATTTTCATGAATGTCTTTCATGTCAAAGCAACAGCACCGCAACAACAACAACAACACCACCAACAGTATTATTAAGCTTTCAACGCTTTATTACGCTACGTAAATTTTCAAGTCGAGATTTCACCTTTTGCCACACACACACCTACTTACCATCCATTCTTGAGGCCTGTTAAAGCGTGCGCGCGCTTTACTACTCACACACACACACACACATACACACAAAAATGGGCATAAAAGCGCCTACGAATTTTCGACACACAAAAGTACCCATCCCTTCTAACTCACCTGCCTTTACTTGTATATTTGAATGAATGTTGAATAACTTAATTAACCTGCAAAATATTTCAAAGACAAATTTGCTCCGACAACTATTTGACTTTTGACTTCGTTTGTTGTTGGTGTCGGTCTTGCTATGAAGCCACCTGCTATTTACACTGGCTGCTGCCTTGTTTTTTTGTTCTGCTTTGTTTCATTGGCTTTTTGTTTTTTTGTTTGTTTGTGTGTGTGCTGAGTTCGCATCAGTTGTTAGTTGTTGTTGTTAGTTAAGTTGGATTTTGTTACACGAAAATTTTCCGCTATTCAGTGTCATAAATCAAACTTTTCACAAGGTTGCGCACAATTAGGTTCATAATTTTTGAGAGTATAGATCGCACTTTTAGGCCGCATAATAAGCTAGGCCATGCTGTGCGATTTCGTTGCTGCTTTCTCGAGGTGTTGACAGTACAAAAAGCCAAAAATGCTACCACACTTGGTGGTTGGTCATGGTAACTTCATTACAAAACTGCGTCTAGTTAAATAGCATTGAAATTGTTTTCCAACTTTTAGGCGCACACTCACACAGACACGTTGCGGTTTATGTGGGTGTGCGTAAGTATGCTTATTTGTTTGTATTTGGTATTTAGTATACACGTCCGAAAAAGTTTTTCGCTTTGTTTGAACTTCGCCAATACTTTGTGTCATTGTAATTTACTCGAACACTGAATAATATGCGTAGCAGCTTAGCATACTAATCAGACTAATCAGAATCGTGTGACTGAAGGCACAATACCATTTAGTTCGCTACAGGTAGCAAATGAACAAAATGTCAAAAGCTTTCGCTGCGGGTCTGCAGTTGATAAGATTTCAAGTATGGTTATTTTCAGGAGTTGCAGAATGCGCGGAAGAAATATTTTTTTTTTGTATTATTTGAAATAGAAAACGCTTTGTATATCGATGGCTGAGTGGGGTATTTTTTAAAACGTTCTATCTAAGTATATTTCTGAATAATACAATATTTTAAAATGGGTTGTATTGTTATAACTTTTTTGTTTGATTGAATGAGTTTATTATTTATATCTTTTGTTTTAATGATTTCTTCTTTTGTTATTTATTATAGAAAAGAATATATAATGGGAGATTTAAATATGAATCGTTTTATTATATTAGTTTTTTTATTTGTGATATCAATAATGATATTAATTATTTCTCCTAATTTAATTAGAATGTTTCTGAATAATACAATATTTTAAAATGGGTTCCAAAATCACCACACCAATATGAAAATCTAAAATTACCCATACATTTAATTCACGCATTATTTGGATTGGCAGTTGTGAAAGAACTGTTTCGTTACAGCTTTTCAATGGCACTGGTTAAGCGTTACTGATATTGAAAGTTGCGAAGCCACTGTAGAGTGCTGCTGATTGGTAAAACACTTTTGTAGCCAGTGAAAAGTGGCACATAAACAGCTGATTCTAAGAAGCTTAAGAATGAATAAAGAACTGTGTAAGCAAAACAAATGAATTAGCAAAAGTAATTCTAGATACAAAACTAATAAAATTTACTACAACAAAAATTCAATATAATTATTTTTAAATCAAAGAACGATTACTATATACTGCTCTCATGTCCTTCGGAATTTTTAAAAATAATAATATCAGCATGGGATTAAAAAAAATTTGAATTATCATCTACCAGCCTTAGCTAACCACCTCGAGTGAGGTAAAAGCTTGAATTCCACCACGAAAACAAATTTTGTCTTCTGAATATCAACACTAACTCCACCCACCATTGCAATCCATGGTGAAACGGTGATTTCTAGATTTTTTGATGCCCTTAAAGGTCATGTAGATTAGTTACAGCTAGAATACACGAGATGTCATGCAAAAAAGTGGAGTCAGAGAAGAAAGAGAGTACATTATAAATGTATACCTCGGAATTTGGAAAATTCATTACTGACTGCAAAACTTTCAAGAGTCTATTATAGCAGCTTATATGAATTTCCAAACGTTTCTCGCTTTACCTATTCAATATATTCGCCCATAGTGTACGCTTTGGGCATTCCCGAAAATTCATACATAATTGGCTCGAAGTTCGTTGCACATAAAAGGCATTAAATGTAAGCAAAAGCTAATGCAGCTGAGCTGAGCTGAACTCAGCATACCTGCCACAAGCGATTTATGGATATTGTCCGGCAATACAATCCAACAACAATAACGACAACAATTAGTTGCACAGCAATAACGACGCATTGGAGTAGCTGGCACCAAAGCGACGAGTGAGTGCACTCAACAGTAACACCAACAACATACATACACACATACATACATACATAAATAGAGTAGCAACAATTTCTATGCGCTCACAATCCCTTATCCCACTACTTCATACCTATTGCAACAAAGTTGTAAGCATTAAAATGCTATTATTGAAAGGAAGTTGAATTGAATTTCCGTTCGTATTTATACCGGAAACTATCGTAGTTGCAGCAGCAGCGAGTAGTGAGTTACGAGCACCAGCAAAAGCAGGCAACAGTGTCGTAGGAGCAACAAAAAAAAAAAAAAAACAATTCAAATAAACTTGCAAATAAAAAAAAGCAGCTCATACTTTGACTGAGAAATGAAATAAAAATTGAATCTGTTTTAATAAAAAAGTTTGCTGCTGCTGCTGCTGGTCCAGGATTGCTGCCATTGAAAGCACAACAAGCATTAATCGAATGTTATTGATATTGCTGTTTCTGTGTACTACTGTTGTCGTGCTTACCGTCCCCTATGCCATCAATGATGATAATAATAAAGACGCTTCTGATAAGCGCAATGTTGCCAAATGGATAAGTTTTAAAATTTATGCTGCAACATCACTTTCAACATGACATTGGAAATGGGCATTGGGATTGGGTATAAAAAGCATGGATAAAATATGTAGACAGCAACAACGTAGCGAAATGCTTGTTTATGTGCTGCTATGTGCCAGCTTGGTCCTACTTAAGTATGTTGCTTACCGGAAATAACTCTAAAAGTCACTATTAAATATTTACGTGATTTTACTCACTCATTCGTTAATAATAGCCAGAAGTTTAAAGCGCGCTCAGCTGCAGTTGATGAAAACTTACTGCTTTTAGTTAGTGGGGTTTAAATTTGAAATTTTGTGAAGAATGGTGCTGCTTCAACTGAGTACTGCAAAATAAATTATTACGATATTAAGGCAGAGTTACAAATTGTTATTTAGGTACATGGCTTATGGTGGTCTGTGTAGGGTTAAGAAAAGTAGCTACTCAACTTCTTTATTATTTGAAAGCGATATATTGCAGGCTATGTCTTAATCATGAGCCGGAGCTCCATAACTGGCCTCTTGTGCTTTTAGGCGTTGTAGTGTTTCACCTCGGTTTTTGGCTATATAAATCGGGTAGCTTGAAAATAGATGGAATCTTGCAACTTCTGCAAGGCCTTGTCTTTTCGCTTCTTAAGGATCGGGTTATAGAAGAAGCTTGCTTCAAGAACTATATATACATACATATGTATGCTCCTTTGTATTTGAGGCTTTTATGATTGATATCCTACTACATCGCTTGTCTTAGATCCCATAGGGTCCCATGGGCTGCTGCCTTTGCTCTTGCTAAGAATATGTATTTGAATGCATGCTAAAAGCAGCGCAGAATTCCATCAAAAATCAGACCACCATGCCAAAAATGTTGCCTTATCTGCACTTTATTTTACAGTACCCTTTAGTTGGCTCATCAAAGCTTACATTGGGACGACTTTTATTATTGGGAGAACAAACAGTTTATGTGACACCATCAAATTGTCTTAGACAGAGACCGCCAAACTATCTAAAACAGAGACCATCAAACTGTCTACAACAGTGAGCGCCAAACCGCCTAAAACAGAGACCTTAAACGGTAAAGATCACCCCTGGCCAAGAAACTAACCAAACGCCGGGGGTGGAGATACAAGTTTGGTGTTTTTCCTGTACTAATAATAATTAAAAGCGACTAATGCTAGGCGTCTAAAATATCCCTAGAAGAATCTGTTCAATTTAATAGTTCAAAAGTTGTTTTTCATCATGAAAAGACCGCCAAAGTTTTTAAATCGTGCATTTATCTGAGAAGGTTCAGAGTTGAATCAGAATAGCTCTCCATCATCTCATCTATTTTGTGTCTAATCAGTATAAGGATCTTCATTTTTGTATAGTCTTCTGCAACGGAGACTGTGGAAGCTGCTGTTGGTGATCAAGGAAGTATGGAGATGAAGAATTTAATCAGAATTAGCAGTATGCCTTCTTCGTAACTCTACATACGCTTAAAAATGTGATGTATTGTGATTCTCTTCCTCTTTGTGGAGCGACTATATATATAATTTGTGAGTTTGTATGCGACAGATAGGCCTTGTATCTAGATTAGCTAGATATTTTAATTTTATGTTGATTTGAGTTTCAATTCTTAGTATATACTATAGCTCATCAGATGCATTCGAGTCTGTCAAAATTGCGTGTTACTGTACTTATTTCTGTCTCTCTCTCTTTATAAGGAGAATATTATTCATATAGATATATCTGAGTATTTGTCAAGGCTTTGAGTTGCTAGTCATTATTCTGATTATATTTTGAAAATTTAATTACACTTGCATATTTAAAAACGCCAAAGGTATCTACATACATACATATAAAAGTTGTATCCAACTAGCACCCTATCACATTATTTTACTCTCTTCGCTTTGACCATGCCCGAGCTTTTTAGATGATTTTATATTGCTTCAGGTAGATAGCGTGAAACAGCGTAAAGTGAGGTGAACAAAAAAGTTATGTGTGAATTAGGGCGCCATGTTGCCGTTGGCGCTAAAAAGCAAACAAGAAAAACAAAAAAAAAAAAAAAAAAAACAATGCACACTTCAAATGCTTTAAATATGTTTGTTCTTGTTGCTTTTTTATGTACGAGTATAATGTTTAGTTTAATTGTCGATTGTGTGACAAGATGTATGGTGTGGTGTTGTGTGGTGTGGTGTGCTGTGGTGTGGTGTGGTTAGTGGGGTTGTAGTGGGATTGTAGTGGTTGTGGTACATGCATACAATAAATTACTGTTTTATAAAGGTGGCAACTGCATTACAAAATGAAAGACAACAACAAAACAATCAAGCATTATATTGCATACTTGAATGTGCGCTTCGTGCTAATGTTTCCTATATTAAATAGTTTATGTTTGTTTGTATGTTTGTATGTGTAAGGTTGTCTGTTGTTTTTCAACCCCACAGCTAAAACGCACAAGTAGCCAGTAAACATGCTAGCTCAATCAGTGCACTATAATTCATTTTAGTGTGGGGAACTATGGCAAGAACGCAAAGTGGGGGTTTTCATGCACTCGTTGCTTAAAACAAAAACCCAAACTGGAGCTAAAATGCGATCTATAATCCAGACTGTGTCTTTAAAATTCAATATATAACTTTTGGAGCAAATGTGACGATCTATTTGTAACTAAACTTTTAAAATACCTTATTCTCACCTCAATATGCAGGGAACAATACATAGTTTTTTACCAATTTCTTTTATCGCTGCAAATAATAAAATTGTAACAAGTCGAAAAACTGCTAAATGGAATTGATTCAAACTCTTACCGTTACTTTGCTATAGGTCTAAGTTAAAATTTATTTGATCATTCATTTCGATAACTCGACCAGAGCTGTCGATAAATATGTGGACCAGGTTGAAGCAGAATTTGTTTATTACAATATGGATATCAAACGAAAGGTAGTAATGAGTGATCCATATCTCTACTATCTCTCTGATTTTAACGCACTCCGTCTATTACAACTTCTGAAACACAACGGAGCTTGGCCAGGTTTTCTATTACGGAAATAAAACAGACTCACAGCTAGTTTAGCTTTAGGGGTCTAATGTCAGTATTCCACTAGTTAGCCACTGCATATCGGTTTTGCCTACTATGTTATCCCACACACATGCATACACACACATGCATTCAAACACATACATATATGATCATATTTACCTTTTACGCCAATGCAATAGCGTTAAATAAATTTTAGCCTTGTTATGAAGGTATTTTTATTGTAAAAGCATATAACGGTTGTGTATCACTTTTTGTGTACCTTTGTTGTAAGTATTTATTCTCACACTGCTGCTGTTGCTGTTGATGTTGCTTTTGGTCTATGAGCGCTTGTCATGAGATTTTTACACCGTCAGGCATTAACACATTGCCTCCGCGCTTAGTTGGGTAGAAAATGGGTTTTACGAAAAAAAAAAAACAACAAAAAAAATACAAATTCTGTTGCATGCTTTCAAGTAATTCTACTCTTATGCGCCGCTTTTATCGTTTTCTTTTGGTGTTGTTGCAATGTAATAACTGTACTTATTATAGGCTAGGTTTTTGTAAGGTAAACGGGCAGGTTGTTGGTGTGAGGCTATGCATTGCTCGTGAAATCTGAATAAATGCTACAACAGGTACGGTTCAAGAACGGGCTTCAAATATACATATAGATTACGACAAGAAAGATATCGGTTAGGAGATAAGAATATGTCCAAAGTAGATTCGCATGTCGTAAGAGGCGCCTAAAATCCAGCAAAGCGCTACCACGGCAGTTGGACTGATGGTGCTTTTAGTGGAGCTTGGTCGATTTTTATTTGACAAAGGAATAACCCGATTTCATTCAAGAAACATTTAGTGAACTTTCTTGCTGGTGTCTATAGATATTAAAATTTGGAAACGAGGCTGAAACGAAACCAAGAATGAAATAAATTTCGAAGAACTTAAACTTTAACATTTTTAAAACCCATATTTTTTCTTGAAAAAACCCCTAAACCGCTCTATGAAGTTATTATATATCATAAAATAATAAAAAAAAAATATAACTTATCCACGCAAAATTTTTAAAACTTCTCTATTTTAACCACTGAAGCGCCACTGTGTTGACAATTCACCCAATGCTATAATCAAAAAATTAATGCATATTCATACTAGGGTATACATACATACATACATAGGCGTATAGTAAAATATTTATAAATGTTGTATACACATAAATAAATAAATGCATATACATACATAAACATACCTACACACATGTTAGTTTATACTCGTATACATTGAGCCATAAACACGCGATGTTGACATTATTTTTTTAAATAGTGCAAATTTTATTTTAACCTGAAAAGGGCTAATTAGTTTGTTTCCGCACTAGCAAATTCATGCACATTAACATGCTAAAAGTACATGGACAGAAAAACAGAAATATATGTACATATGTATGTATGTAGGTATGTTTGCAAGAAATTGTTAGACAAAGGTTTTCGCTTTTTGAAAAAATAAAAAAAAGCAAACAAAAAATTTAATTTAGTGGAAATTTTCATAACCGTTTTCATGCGGAAAAAGAGCTTTGCGCTCGTGAAATATTGTTTTCCTCACTGCAGATTATGGTCCAAGTTTGTATTTGGTGTGATAAATAATTTCCTAATTTGCAAGTTCATAGAATGATATTGAATTCTTAACATTTTGAATTTAAAGGTGAAGAAGAGTGGTAGAGACTTTAAGTCCCTAGATCTCCAACCGAACTGCATCGAGCACGCCACTACCCTTCACCTCACCATCAGTTAATATTCTTTTACACCCAACTTCTATATATAAATAAATCTCACATACTTTTTTTTTCATATAAAATATCTACTATAAACTCATGCAACTTAACAAACTAATTAAATAAATTTTCGTATTTTTATGATTTCTTTTAGAAAACGTCAAACCATTAACATTCGATGAAGTTTACATACAAAGCAGTCCGACAAATTGTACTGTGTATGTAGGTGGTGTTAATAGCGCCTTAACTGCGCTTAGCGAGGAAATCCTACAAAAGACTTTTGCACCATATGGATCAATACAGGAGATACGCGTCTTTAAGGATAAAGGCTACGCATTTGTGCGGTTAGTATTAGCAAAAGGACATAGCACTTAACTAATCATATCATTATACATACAAATACATACATACAAACTCTCAAGTGAACAAACAGCGTAAAAATAACCCAGCTAACCTAAGTGAGAGCGAGCTACAAAATAATGACTCAAAAGAGCACTGTAACTTGAGCTTTTTTTGAGAGAAAACATTTTTATACTACATCAAATTAAACTCAATGCTCTGTTATAAAAATGATTTATAACATTTTTTGATCATATAAAAGTAAGTGAAAGCTTCAACTTTGACTTCAAACAGCATGGAAAACATATAAAAATTAGGAAACTAATTGACGTAAAAAAGTAAAAAGAAATTATCTAAAAATATTTATGAATCCATCAATAAAGAGCTTCAAAATGACTCTAAAAAGGATATAAAAATATGAAAAAAAGTAGAAAAGTCAAAACACACAGCAAAAATGTTCAGAAAAGCATTAATAAGAGTCCAAAAAGACTACGACTTAAATAAGCTGAACAAGTTTCATAAAACAATCAAGCTTCATTGCATTCGCAGTAATTTTGGATTCTTTTTTATGACTCACAATTTTAGATTTTTTTTTTTTGGTTATTTTCGCTCAGAAATAAGCGCATTTGTGAAAGAAATGCGCCTTGAAATGAGTGTTTTATGAGTACGAGTTGATGCTGATTCCCTTGATTTGGTTTGCTGGGTAAACTTTATAAGTTAGATACTAAGCTTTGCGCAACACTATCTACAAACACACACAAGTTCGATTCCATGATTTTCTCATCAACATACAACTACACAAGTACGCGTACTCGCACATAGAAATCCATTAATTCATTATTTGATTTTGTACTTTACTCTTCCATGTTGGCGCTTCAACGTATTGCTATTGCATCTTGGTCACCATCAAACACCGACGACGCCACTTTTATACTCAATCTCTTATGCGCCCCCGCATATTTATACACACACATACATATGTATGTGCATACAGCTTTTCAACGAAGGAAGCTGCCACACATGCCATTGTCGGTGTACATAATACGGAAATCAATGCACAGCCTGTTAAGTGTTCGTGGGGTAAAGAGAGCGGTGATCCGAATAACGCGCAGACAATCGCCAGTCAGGCGCTTAATCCAGCTGCAGCAGCCGGTTATCCGTATGGTGTTGGTGCTGCTGCAGCAGCTGCTGCTGCTTATGGTCAACAGTTGGCTGCCACTGGTTGCTGGTATTCACCAACACCAACATATTCCGCTTCATCAACCACAGCAGCTGTAACACCGGCTGCTGCTGCTGCGTCCGCTGCCGCGGTACAAAATCAATTCTTGCAAGGCATTCCGGGATATCACTTTGGACAATATGGTGGCTATCAGCAAGGATATATGGGGTAAGTGCAATTAAACATACATACATACATACACACATACATACATAGCTATATAGTTAGTTAAGCATTCAAGGCGCTTTGCAATCAGGCAAGTGCGCACAGTCTGATGCAATACAGTAGCTATTAACATAATTGAAGTCGATAATCGTTGTGTGCTTTGGGATGTAGGAAAAATGCTTGCAAAAGCTCTTGTGTGCAAATAAGAGGTGGGCAATTGATGCGTAGATGAAATGCATGAACGATGCAGAGTGTGACGGCGGGAAGTGAGTTGGCTTTTAATCGATAGTCGATTTTCACGGTACAGTCTGCAGTTAAATGACAGCGTTCATCACTGTGCTGTGTTCAAATTTTGGCCGATAAGCAACAATTGGTGGGCATTGCGTCTCAGTGCATAAATCGAAATTTGCAATTAACATCAAATCGCCAGAGCTGTTTGCAAAAAGCGCTTAACTGCAAAATATTTTTTATTGTAAATTCCGTAAAAAGCAAAGAAATGGTAACAACTATGGAGATCTTGCCAAGCAAACGTATTTGCCCTAGTTATAAAATAAATTATTTTTGCTTATTCATACATATACATATGTATGTATTTATTCTATAGCCAATTACAAAAGACCAAACTACCTAATAAATTAATCACGCTCTTAGCAATTTAATTAATTTTTAAACATTTCTGTCTTTTCATATGTTTTCAGCATGGGCGTTCAAATACCAGCCACTTGGCAGGGAGTTGCCACACAAGCGCAAATTTCTCCTGCTCAACAATTGGCGACGGGCGTGCCTGGTGCTGCCATACCACAAGCTGCCGGCGTTGTCGCCTATCCAATACAGCAATTTCAAGTGAGCCCACAGGTAGGTTTCGATTCTTTGTTAAATGCATTTATGTAGATATGTATGTAGTTAGTTATTACAACAAATAACAGCAGCTGCAATAATATAATGCATGTTGTTGTTTGTATTTAAAATGTTCGTTGTTGTTGAGTTCAGTTGACAGTTGGAGTTGCGCAGTTGCAAAGCATATTTGAATGTTAAAACTTTTCTTTTATGGCTTTAATTTTTTAATTTGTTTTCTATATCTTGAACTTGCATGCTTTAATAGTGCCTGGGTTTACTCATTTGGTTTTTTAAACAATATTTTAGATTTTACAACAATATCTAGGCAAGTCTTGATACAATAAAGCTAAAAGACAGTCATTGTCTGTGGGAACAATCACGCTCACCCTCAAAACTCGAACAGATTTATTAGCTTCCACTATCTCTTGTTCTATCTGTGGCGATTAGTTTCCTCCCGATGTTTAAGTTTTTACAGAGGCCGATGCCATATTCTTAACACAAGTTTCAACAATTTGTTTTTTTGTTCATTACTATCGAAACGGTTATGAAAGTTGGACTCTGACTTCGAACTCTTTAGTCTGTAATGGAAAGACACCTCATCTGACTATTTTCTGTCAGTATTCTATGGTAGGTTCTGGCTGTCAATTCTTTCTACTTCTTCTTCTTTTATGAACGTCCATCTGACCGGTTTTTTTTTTAACATCAGGAAAAAGGCTAATGCTAAGAATGGGCAAAAAATGTTCGATGCTGTTGACGATTCTTTTGTCATCGTTCACACTCTAAAAGCTAAACTTGCTAATAAAACAAAAGGCATGAAACCGAAGCCGAAGCCCTTATTTTGATCAAGGAAAACAAAAATAAATCCGGAACTAGTTCCAAAGGGTTTCTACTTTTTTTTTATGTTTTACGTCATTTTGTGGACATAGATTTTATTTTACAAGATGGTAGCCTGGTTCATTTTGTGGGATATTGTCTAATAAGGATACAAAAGATGCATCGCTTAATTCAAAAAACTGAAAAATATTATTTTTTTTTACATCTGGCAGCAGTATTTACAAAAAAAATGCGTTAATTTTTTAGAAATTATTTTGGCTAAATTTTATCCACGCATAGCATGAAGAATATTTATTTTATTGTGCTAGAAATCCATGATGTTTGTAAGAAAAAAATTCTAAGAAGTCAGATCTTTTTTTAAACCACTTGAATTTTGTAGCTAAATTATACATTTCATAAATTTTTTGTTCGTTTTTTATTTTGACATCGAAACAAAAATAAATGTTTAACGATTACGAAACTTGAACCGAAACTGGAACGTTACCGGCTTTCATGATAAAAACACTAAAAATATAAAAAATTTTTTTTTTGCATATTAATGTATGTAGAACGTGGGCGAAACCAGTATAAGTAAATATATGTAGGTATATCTAAAGTAAATAAATGCACTATCCCTAAAATCCTACTACATCGTTTCAGAAAGATTTTTAATATCACGATTTTTAATTAAGTAATTTTTATGTGCACGTGTTGTTTTGAATTTTTCACATTTTAAAAGTTTAAGTTTTTATTTTTGCTTGCGATTTATTTAAAAAAATTGTATTTATTACTGCACTATATGTACCTACATATATGTATATACAACTAAATATAACAAGCGTTTAAATAATTCCATTTTAATAAGCATTTTCAAAGCTACCCATTTTGCATCATCATAAATATTTTATTATAACGTTTTTTGCCTCTCTTCTTCAATTCTTACTAACAACTTATATTATTTTTTAAGGTTTATCCCTTACTTTTGCAGGCACAGTAAACCCCACATTAAACATAGCATTAAATCATTATGTAATTAGGTTAAATAATAAAAATGTTACAAAAAACAAAACAAACAAAAAAATAAGTATGCAATTAAAATTTAGTAGTAGTTATGAGGTATTAAGGAATTAATGTAAAAAAAAACAACAACAAAATATGTATGTACATAAATAATGAAAACAAGCACATTGAGCGGTTAGGATGTTAGTGTACACAAACAAAAAAAAAAAAAAAAATATGTGAAATTGTCGTATAGACGATATTGTGCTGTAGTCGTTAGATATAGAAAAAAAAAAATACAAAAAAAAAAGTAGAATTATCAATTGATTACATTTCTGCTGTGAAGTAAAAGTAAGCAGAACAAAAAATAATATTGTTAGTAAGTCTATGAGATATGAATATGCCAAATAAAAATAAATTATGGAAAAAGAGAAACTTTGCAAGAAAAAAGAAATGTGTAACTACATGTGAATAAAAAGTATATACATGCATATGTATATATTTAATTATATAGTATACCTTATGTAGAACATTGTAGTTGTACAAGCGTATAGTAATTAGTTTTGTGTAAGTAATTTACAACAACAACAGCACTTGGTAGCAACACATTTTTGGTGAACAGTGATTCCAAATGCCATTGATGACAACCACAAGAAAAGTAAAGTGAGCACAAAATTAAAAGAAGAAGCAGAGTTGTGCATAAATACATAAACATAGTGCGAATTTTATGGATGGATTATTTTAACAGATTTTACTTACCAACACAACGAAGTCTGTGAGAGCGCCTAAATGTAGTGTTAGTGTATTGTATGTATGCCATTATGTATTGTAAAGTTGTTAAGAAACACTTCTAAGTACATAGCCCCATATACAACCACACATACATACATACATACATATATACATATATACAGTTCAGAATAACAAACAAGAAATAAGCACGTACATATTTGTTTTAGTATGCAAATGTTGACGCACTAATACTTCTATTTAGAAAGGTAGTCTTTTTTATGGGAGAGATCACAATTTATAGTTATTTAAATGACTATGTCTTAACTTATAAATTTCTTAAAAAACATGAAAACTAGTGCAGTAGAGTACAATTTTTTTCAGAAACCTTTTTTCAGAAAGTCAAAATTCAGAAGAAAAAATTCAGAAAGTAAAAATTCAGAAAGTAAAAATTCAGAAAGTGAAATTCAGAAAGGAAAAATTCAGATCTATAAATTCAGAGATTCATGAGAGGGCAGAAAAAAATAAAATTTTTGCGCAAAATTCAATTTCTGAATTTTTAGATGTGAGTTTCCCTTTCTGAATGTTTAGATAGGCTAGTTTGCCAAAGAACCTTACAAATATTTATAGCAACTCCTATTTAAAGAATTTGATTTTGAATTCTAAAGAAAAAAAACTTGATCACCATGATAATTACTTGTGTTATAACGCTTAACATACCGGCAAAAAAAATTATTTAGAAATTATAAAAATAAAAATTTAGGTCACCAATGGGTTAAGGCTTGGCGTTTAAAGGGTTAAGACGCTTAAAATCAACTACTTAAACCTATGTAAATTTGATTTCAGAGTTAAAAGAAAATTGAGGTCGTCAATGGGTTAACGTATGGCCGCTCATGGCTTATAATTTTAAATATTTACCAATTAAGTAGCACAACCTATTCAAACCTAACCAAAAAATCATTTGTAATATCGTTATAAAAATTAAAATGTAGATAAGGAGTGGGTTTAATGCATGACCGTAAATGTGTTTCTGAATTTTTGGTTTCTGAAAAAAGTTTTCTGAATTTTTCCTTCTGACTTTTGGTTTCTGAAAAATTATTTCTGAGAAAATTTTTCCCAAAAACTGTATTTCTGAATTTTTTCTGTCTGAATTTATGGGGGGCACCACAAATTTTTGCCAGCATAGGAAACCACAATTTCAAATTCTTATTAAATTATTCTTCTTATAAAATATATACCCTGCAGTCAAAATTCAAACTAACCAGAAAACATACTAGTTCTTTCACTATAGATTTTGCTGCCGTATACGTACTAGTTCACTGTAGACTAGTTTAAAACGCGTTGTATAGACGTTTCGGACTATTAAATGAATTTATAAAAGAATCAATGTTCCGATTTAGTAGATACTCTTTTCTCATTACCCAATAAAAACAAATGCGGTGATGATATCGTCTCGAAAGTGTTTATTTATGAAACGATTTGGCGTATATGTTTTGGTAAGGGACCATGATCGTAGATACATATGTTGATATGTTGAAAATAAGTTTCTTTTTAATTTCTGTTAGGCAGATATTGAAAAAATGGAAATCATTCATATGCCATTCTTTTAAATTGTTTGCCAGAAAAACTTATGCAATTTTTAATGTATGAAGAAACAAAAAATCTGTACAAAAAATGTTGCTCTACTGGGCACGTGAACTTTTATACAAACAGATTTATGTATTTTCCATATAAGTGTATATTTTAACAAATTCTAGTTAAGTTACTTAACATTATTTTTGATGTGAATTATCTAGTGAAAAAAAATAAATTAATAAAAAGTAGTAAAACTCAAGCACTGCGGTAATACGCTTCGATTTTTTTTTTAATTTTCTACGTAAAATAAATCATGCGCTACCAGCAACTCATATTTTCAACTTCATAAACCTGACGAAACGTACCATAATGTAAATAAATATTCCCATTTAACCTTTCTGCACCACAAAATGCTTTTTTTTATATTCAAATTAGTAAAATTCCTTTACACCTTACTCTTTGCAAAATAATATTATACTAACTTAGTTTTAAATGTAGCTTTAGTTTGGACCCACGAGCTTTTTATAATAACACCCAAGTAATAAAATGTATTTCCCTTAAGTAAATAATATAATTTATTAAAGAAGAAATTTCAATATAAAGAATAATATATGTATGTATATAAACTCATTCGTTCAACTCCAATTGCTCCTGATCATCAATGGCAGCAATGGTATTTAATGGTTTAATTTTTAACGTATGCAAACGTATTAAGCTTTTCACATAAAGTTGACACATTTGTTGTAGGTATACGTTTAACGAAGAATTCCGAAAGAAGTTACAGACACTAGCACTGTCTCCACAGAAGACTAGCTATCGACGTGTCCACAGCTTCATAAAGCCAGTGAGGCCTTTGCTCTTTAAAGAGTGTTCTTCAACACAGGTCGTCTAAGCTCTTCAGACCTCTTTTGGTCCAGGCGAATTCTACGTATACTAAATGAGAACCAAAATCTGCAGTGTTTTGGGAGAGTTGTATGGAAAAGTTCTGAAATTTAAGGAACTTTTTTCAACAAGCTCTGACTTGCACATTCTTATACAAAAATTGATTGTCCTAATAAATTGTTTACGTAAAGATTTCTAGAAACTCGGCCAATACAGTTGCAAATTTTGTAGCCCATTTTTTAAGTTTATGTGTTGACTGTTATACATATAGAATTCAACTTCGTCTTTCATCAAACGATATACGATTTAGTTTCACTACTAGTATTGAGTGGGAGCGTTTGAAATAATATATTTCTTCATAATAAAGTTAGTGAGTTCCAACCTTATAAAATGTTGTCTTTTGCCACCAAATTAAGACTACAGTCTATTAAAAATCGCAAGTAAGCGAGAATAAATGGAAGCGACTCCGTTTTTATATTCGTTTTTTTTTTTTTTTGGTACTAAGATCTTGAAACTATTGTATTTCTTTAATAATAGTTGTACAAATATATTTATTTAATTGTATATTATTATTTTTCTACTTTTACAGTTGCCAGAAGATGAGTGGTTAGCAGCAAATTTAATATGTTAGTTATAAACATTTGCAATGAAAATGCGTAAAAAGCGATCAGATATAAACATTTAAAAAAAAGTTATTTCACATCTGACGAAGTTTTATGTGCTTTGGTGTTTTAGTACAATAGGAAATATTTTAAGTCGTCTGTGAGGAAGCTGAAATCTATATAATAAGAGAGAATACTCTTTGAAACAATCAACACTTTGAGAAAAAGATATGAAGTTATAGGATAATTCTACAATAAGGAGCTGTTGAATATAAAAGTGCTATTGTGATGAATTGTTTAGACAAAGTGGAAGTGGCGTTTTTAAATTGTGTGAAATACTGATAGCAGGCGCATTTTAACCTAACTCGATTTTGATTGTTATAGCTTGTTCACATAAAATTTAAAAGTTTGCGAAAAAGTCGTATATTTAACAGATTTGAAACGAAACCTCGTATATCATACAAATATTGTAGTAATATGAGAGTACCGAAACTCTGTAAAATGAGAATAACAAAACTCTATATAACAAAGGACCCTAAGAATTTTTAAACATTTGTACTTTTGATTTGTCTACACATTCTATTTATTGTAAATTAGTAGATAAGTAGATTCTATTTTGTTATTCTGTAAAGTTTTATGAAACGTTTTGAAACAAAAAGCTTGTTTTTATGTTTATTCACAATTATCAAAGTAGTTTTTGGTTTCAAAATGACTTGAAGAAATTAATAGAACCCATTTGAAGTAAATTTATTAGCTTTTTGCTCTCAAAAATTCAAAGAATTTCTGATTTTTCATTAGAAGTTCTATTCCGATACCAGAGAGTTTTGTTAGATCTTCGTTACTAAGGTATTGTTACCAGTTTCGTTTCGGCATCCTGAGTTTGTGTTACAGTTCCATTCTTTCGAGCAGCATTGTAGGCAGTTTCTGTAGGGGTTTTATTTCTGCTGAAAAATATATACACCTTCATATTACTTTTTTGAGAACAAGCTATCCTATATCATTACCGTTGGTGGATAAAGTTGCTACCGGCAGTAGTGAGTTTCATAATTTACTTACAATAGATGATTTCTCAGTTTCCAAAACTTTTGGCAAGCATTTCTAGATATCATAAAACAGAAAAACGAAAAAAATTGTTTTGTAGTCCCTCAGCTTCTATAAAAGAAGCTAAATTTAGATGTTTTAAAAATCACGTTGAACTTTAAGAATTTTTTACTGAAATAGTTCGCTAATTTTTTTATATGAAAATAAATGCTTTTCGTACGACATACGAAGTAAAATACTGTGAGGACATTTTAAAAATTCAGTATGATTTTCAAGACTCTTAAAAGCGGTCCTTTTTAATAATAAAACTTGATATGTTGGTTTCCAAATAACACCTCTTTTTTCAAGGGTCTCTCTACTATTTTTTTAGAAGTCAAGTTAAAATGATGATATTCTTTTAGAAAGATTCGCAAGCGTGTGCATAAAATTTAATATGTACGTGCATATGTTCTCATGAGTAGCCGGTAAAGTAGCATAGAAAGTAAGTACTTATTAAAAAGGAGGCAAAAGGAAACAGAGAACACATCTATAGCAACGGAAAAATACACACATACCTACGTATGTACTATATAAACTATAAAAATTACAGAATATTTAAATGAAGCACAAAAGCTAGTGAAATTAAAAAGTAAAGGGAATATAGTATATATAAAGTAAAATCAAAAGCGCACACACATCTATAGATATACAGACATACATAAGGACATAAACAGCTATTTAGGATCAGGAGAAAGGACACAAAGAAAATAAAAGGAATTAGTTGTTGCTATAGCAACACCAATATACATGCATGCCTACATATGAATACTTATATATATATATATATATATATATACACTGGGATCACTGTATATATACATACTGACATAATTATGTACTTTAAGCACAAGTACACGTCATATATGTACACGTGCTTCGTAGCCAATGAGTGCAATCTGCCAAAAAGGAAAAATTAAAACAAAAAAACATTTACACACACACAAAAAAACACAAACAACGTTGAACGCTTGCTTCGTTTGCAAACAAAAAAATGTTAAACGAAATCAAAAATAAAGTTATAATATTGAAACGTTAAATTATGTATATTTACAGTTTGGCGTTGAACCAAGTAAACAACAAAAAAAAAAACAATTAACAAATTTTGTGATTTTACAATTTTGAAACAAGGAAACTAAAGTTAAACTAACAGTTAATTACACAAAAAAATAAAACTTTGGAATTTTGAAAAAACTTTTGTTATACAATTTTTTATAATTTTGTTAAGTGTGCTGAAAAATGTGGACTACTAGTGGAATTTTAATTACAGTATGTAGAGATGTTATCTGCATTAGACCGTTCCAGAAAAATACTAATATTTAAAAACTATGCCCCAGCGCAGGTTCCATTGTTTTGAAAAACACTTAAAACTGAATATGAACCCATAATAGTTTTGGATTTTCGTTATTATTTGAATGTACAGCGGAGAGTTGGTCAAGCGCTACTTTGAAGTGCTCCAGAACAACGACCAAAAAAAAAACCATATGTTATCCGTAAACTTAATCAGTAATAATTTCCTGGAGACAGTTTATGTGCGCTATAATACTTACTAAGGTTGCGTTGAAATAAAAATATTAAAAAAAATTCTTTAAAAAAACTGCGGCAAGCTGGGCAAAGTTATATGTTTTTTTATCTGAAAAAAATAGGTTTTTTCAGAAGCGGTGTAATGCATGCAGGTATGATTATGAAGGTAAAAAATATTTATTTTTAAAAAATGTAAATGTTTTTCAAAGACGTTGAAACAAAAGAGTAAATTATAAAGCATAAAAAATTATGCATAAAAATGTTTAAAAAAAGATTAGAAATATTTAGATGAAGGACACAAGAAAATTTTGAAAAAAAAGTAAATAAAAAAAAAAAATATGTCATAGAAACACTAACACAACCATGCATATAAATATACTATATATAGTATTTACAAGATGCAAAATATACAAACTTACACAAAGTATAAAATTATAAAATAAAATAAAAAAAAAATTGTGTAAGCCCGAAAGTAATACAAAAACAATTATAAACGCGAGGAGAATGAGAAAAACCGTATTAATAGTTGCATAACAACAATGCAGAAGAATTAATTTTAAGATGAAAAACACAATTTTTAGTCCACAGAAATCCATTAAAAAATTGTTTGTTAAAGTTTGCGCTACATATCAGTGAATTAAACGAAAAAAATATAATACAACATAACAATTAAACATAACTTATATACTCGTAGAAATAGAAAGTAGGGCTATATACTAAGTAAAACATAGAATAAAAGGAATATTTGACAAAGAAAAGTAGTACACGTGGGAATACAGCGCCATAAAATGTGGTTAGAAGTTATGATATAAAGCATAAGAGTAAAGCGAAAACAAATGAAAATAATATCAATAAAACTTAACAAAAATGTTTAGATAAAAGAAACCATTGCATTAAATAACATAACATAAAAAAAATATATATAAAAACAAAAAAAAATTCACGCATGTGTCTCTTACCAGCGAGAATCTTGCTTATGGGAAAACTAGTAAGACTCGCTAAGTTCTGGTTGCTGCAGACGGTGTAGGAGGGCTATAACAAAACTCATAATGCAAACCGGTTTGCACTTGCTAGTTTGCGTTAAGAGCCAAATATTAAAATTGCGACGACGTGCCGAGAATTCTTTTTTGCTACAGTGTAGAATGCGTTGGACCTAATTAAAACACAAAATAACATGGAATAATTTGCAATAACACAACATGAACCAACACAATATTAGGTAACACAACATTTAGATATATCTAGACATACATGCTGGAGTTTTTACTCTATACATATGCAGAGGCACACATATACATACATATATAAATAGATCACCACATAAGCATACGTATTTGTGCAATAAAAAAAATGTAAATAAGTAAGTATTTATATAAGTAAGTGCAATATCAAATATATACATATATGAGAGGGCAAAATTTTTTAAAAGAAAATATTCTTAACAAATTTTAGGCAGGTGTGTGGTACTGGAAACAAAACTTTGCTCCAAATTTATAAAATATAAAAATGGATTTGGGAATGACATTTAACATTATGAAAACTTTTAAAATAAATTCTATTTTTTATAAATTTGGTAGTATGTATATATAATTTTTTTATTTTCTTGTATATATATACATACATACAATGTAGGTGTGGTTCGTACTTTTTTTTTTTTTTTTTTTTTTGATTTTAATTTTTAAAGTTAATTTCCTTTTTTTGGTAACTTAAAATTATAGATGAAATCAATTCCTGAAACTATTAAGATTTCTTTCCTATACCTTCTATTTATTTAAAATGCTGTACTAAAAATATTCTATGAGTTTTCATATAATCATTAGCAAATCTATGATTCAATAAAATCACAATTTTTTGTTGTAGAACACCCAAAGTAAAATTGAGTGTAATTTTTTAATATATTTGCATAGCTGGCCAGAGATTGGCACTTGCGCTCTCTATTCAACTGTTTAACCACGAAGCAGCAATAAATTTAACAAATAAGACCCGCTGACGTCATCGGAAATAATTTTACTAAGTTCATAATTAGAAATCAAACCAAACACAAAAGCTCTTAGCACTCTAAAAAGCGTTCCTTCTACTACAACATAGACACACATGTTAACTGAAAGTGTTCCATAATTAATTAAACTGCATACTAAACTAAACTAGTCCAAATTAAACGTGATTGCAAATGTATTAAGAAATGATTTTTGTTAATTAGCTTAATGAGTATTGAATACAATATTAACTAAACAACATATTTATTATAATATTGGATATTCTTTTTGTTAGTTGTTTACTTTAACGAAAAAAACAAACAAAATATATCTATATATTTATGTAGCTGACAACAACAACACATATACATAAATAGCATAAAATAAATAGTATTAGTAGAGCAAAACGTCAAGAAAACAAGAAATTAATTTAGTTACTTTAGTCAATTTTGTAAGATTTGAATGGCATGTAAGTAAAAATGAAATGGTAGTGTAATTTAATCAATGCTAGAGCATACATATATGTATGTAGTAGTTACATAGACACATACATATATTGGTAGGGATAGTAACAGAACAGAGCTAATTTCATTGTGTTCCCAAACAATGGTGGGCGTTTAGCGGCGTAAGTTGCAATGAATGTTGAAGATAGTAACAAGATACAAATACGAAAACTAAACCAATCAAATAAGAGTATTAAATGTAACAACAAGAACAACAACAAAAAAAATATTAAACAAAAAAAAAAACAAAAACAAAAACCAAAACTCATAAAGTTTATTACAAATAAGAATAACTAAATGGGCCTAAACAATTACACAGATACATATGTACTTATATACATATGTATATATATATATAAAGAAACATTAGTGTATGCATATAGAGATAGCTTAAAAAGAAATTAGTAAAGTAATATTAGCGTGTACATATGTATGTTAACAGAGACGTATGCATATATGTATGTAGTATATAAAGTGGCAAAACAAACCAAACAATATTATATTAGCAACATTTGATACCCGAAAAAAGTGTAAGCAATCACAAACAGACAAGCATATTACATATATACATGTATATGTACATATACATATTTACAGCAATAGCATACATACATACATACATACAATCATGCAAAACATATTTACACTGTAGATAATAGTATGCAATAAAAAAAATTAGTGAAATTATCAATTATATATGTATGTTTATGCAATCCCTCTAAGAAATGGCGTTGTATAGTTTTTCAAGTAGCCTGGAAACATGATGTTTCGCTGCGCAGTAAGTTTTGGTATGGATGTAGAAATTTGGCTCATCATACGTGACTATTTCGAAAACTGCGAAAATTTGAGTGATCTGGACTGTCTTGCTGATACCATTAAAAATCTTGAGATAGATAGATAGATCCTAAACTCATAGAGAAAAAAATGAGTGAACTAACAGAAGAATCGAAAAAGTGTGAGTTCAAGTATTCTTCTTCTTCTTGCGGAGTAAAAAGCTTGTTGGTTACTTAGCGAAAGTAATAAGTTAGAATTGTATCCGTGTCTCTTATTTCATGTTAAGTTAAAGTGCTATTAATTTTCTTGCCTAGAATTGTTTTATTCTTCTTTTACTCAGTGCAAATTGTTTTAATCATTTCGTTTCTAATTTTGTTTCTATGTGACTTGGAACACTAACAACATAAACGAAGTAAGTTTCTATTCGAAATTCCAATACAAATCTCTGATATAAAAAGGTCCATTATTATGTTTTCGTGATCAAAATTTTAGTATATTGTTAAGCTAAAATTTCAAGCCGATTTAAGTAAGTATATAATTTTATGTCGGTCCATGTCACATTTATTTTATTGTTTTTTTTGGAAATATTGGATTCGTATTTTATAAAAGTCCATTCAAATCGGATTTTATTATAAATATTACTAGCCAGATGCCCACGTTTTGCTGCTAGAATGGAGCGGCACAATAATTTTGATTGCATACCGAATCCGAATGTCGGTTTGATATTCCGATGCCTTCATGTACTTTGAAATAGAACATTTCCACATTTTCCTGGAGGGGTGCTTAAACTTTGTGTTTTTCATTTGTTAAATAGCAGCAATTATTTCAATAACACTATGCTGCTAGAAAATTATTTAATTAATATGTTGGTTGAACAATACCGAAAATGTTTTTATTTTTTTAATTTTTCTGACGAAATCAGAAATAAATGTTAGTAAAAATATAAATTAAAAATGCATGATTTTTTTTAAAGAAATAACGAAATATAAAAATGAGATTGTGCAGTTATGCTTTTTTACTGTCTGCAGTTACGTGCCATAGAAACAAAAACAATGTTTGATTTTCATTTTCATATGCAAGTGGATTGATTGACAGGAAAGTTTAAAGTTCTAAAAAATACTACCGACTTAACATGCTGAGAAAAAAATTTGAAAGATATTTCTAACAAAGGATGGTCAAGCAATTGCTCCTAAATTATTGAATATATCAATATGTATAACAGCGACATTTCAGTAACAAGCAGTGAAAGTTGGTGCGTCGAAAGCAGTGATCGGAAAAATATGTGTTTGTGTTGTTATATGCTACAACAACAAACTAAAGCTAAGATCGGTTTACATACTGTTATAATAAAGTCATACTCACAGGAAAGTATTTGCACATCGCTGACCGAAAATAATGCTTTGAAACCGCTGTTTATTTTTATTTTTGAATCAAAACATACGCAAATATATTCTACTAAATTCATCTAAAATGCATACATTTGTTATGAAAATCAAAAGCTAACAAAATATACACATTTTTTATATGCAAATATGTTGTGTAAATACATAATAAAATAATCAAATGGAGCCAGGAAAACATGTATATTGTTGTTGTTGTGAGTTCCAGGGCAAACAAAAAAATAAAATCAAAACAACAACCATTGCAAATATTGAAATCAAACTGATGAGCAGTAAACCAAAATCAACCAAAAATATATACAAACAAATTATATATATTAACATACGTACATATGTACTATATATTCATATGTACTACAAAGATAAATAATAACTACACATATAGTTACATAAACACATACGTATTAACGTATGTATGATAAAGGACGGGTTGAGCTAAATGTTAGGCATTGAGTGTAGTGAAATTCATTTATAAAGTTTAGGTGTAGAAATTATTTAAATATTTTGTTTATCAAATTTATAAAAATTTATTTTTTAAAAAATCTACTTAGAACTTAGAAGATGAAGAAGAAGAAACTGAAATATTTTTTTTAGTGAAAAATGTTAGTTACGCGAGAAAAATAGCAAAAAATCCAAGAATCTAAAAGAGTGCCACTCAAAATTTCCCACTTGTTTCTACTAAGATATTACGATAACTTCTGCATGAACAATTATTAAGTCAATTTGGTAGATTTTTGGCAATTTGCATGGTGTTTGGTACATACATATTTTCTTCCGTATGAGCCTGTCATAGTAATTCAACTTTTTTCTATACTTTGCTGAAGTATAGATTTTTGAAGTTCTACTAAACTCAAGACCACTGAATTATGAGAGCAGAAATTCTAACATTTTAACAACCCGTTCATATTACGCATACAACAATACGTAAAATAACATGCATATACATACATAAATATCTATAATGTAGTATAAAATATTAAATAGGGCAGTGAAGAAACGAATTAAGTTAATTAATGTAGTAAATGGTAGATATTTGAAACCACTTATGGCGTTCAATTTACTAGAAAAAGTGTTATCCTCCTGATTTTTATGCAGCTCTAGATGAGTAAAGAGAGAGTTCTGGAAGAGTATGAGTATGAGAGAATGGCAGTAACAACAAAATCAAGCGATCAAGGTTAACTAGGCCCAGACTTACAATTTGAGAGGGCAACATTTTTTATAGACAACAAAGCCCTGTTAGAAAAACAAAAATAGTAACTGCAAAATATAATAAGCTAGTCACTGGGAATAAAGATAAAAATAAAAAAAATGAAAAAAAAATTAACATACTAAAACATAAAATGTGTTGACGTAGAAAACTTAGAAAATTATTATGAAAAATAAAAGGAATATAATAAAAAAAGTAATAAGCATATTGACTGCAGTATTGCAAATATTTTTTAGAAATTTAAGAAATAGTTCTGCGTTTAATCGCAGCATGCATACATACATATATACATAACAAATAAGAAAAAGAAAAAGTAAAAAAAAAAACAAAAAATTTGCAGCATATAAATAACAGCAACACAATGAAACAAAGGAAAAGTGGAAATAAAAATTAACAGTCACTGAAAACATGATTACTAACAATTTTTTATACAATTGGCAAAAAGAAATGTTTTCGAAAGAATTTTTAATCAGCGAAAAATTTTACAAAAAAATATTAAAAGAAAAAAAAAAAACAAATACTTTTGTTTGGTCAGCAGAACGCAAACATAGAAATCAAATTAAAAGTAACATCATCTTTGATATGAAATATTAAAATAAACGTAAAGCATAAAAAATAAATAAATAAATAAAAGCGAACGCAATATAGAAAGTTGGTATTTTTTGTGCAAAAATTGCTTTGCATTAGTGTTAGTGAAAATATAAAACACACACATACATATGCACATACAAAAAAATATACGAGCGCATACATATATGTATGTATATCACAGAACATGCTCATATACATACATACAGACATACAGAATACACCAAATAATATACCGAAAAAACTTTATAAGAAAAACATCTCAACAACTAAATCAAAATATATATATAAATGAAAGCAAATATACATAAATTGTAAAAATCATCTACGATTTTGCTGCTTACAATTAAGTATACAAACAAACAAAATCACACAAAAACACATAAATGTTTTGAAAGTATATAATTAGTAAGTTGATATGAAATGAAATGTACGCAAAGGCAATTGGCACAGTCAAAAGCCAAAACAATATACTATACATACATACATATACAACATACATACATACATATATATGATAAACTTAAGTAAACAATTATATTAGAAAACGGCATGCAACTAAAATGAAATTTAGCATAAAAAATGGAAAAACAAAATGAAAACAAAGTCAAATAAGTGGTGACAAAGAAAACATATATATATATATATATTATATATATACATACATACATACATATATAAATCAAATATTGAAACGAAGGAAAATAAAAAGTAAACCAAAAAAAATTTTGTAAAATAAAATTGTGTGTAATGTTGTTTTTAATTTATTGGACAAAGATTTGTGGTAAGTAATTACATTGGTTGGTGGAGAGCACTTTTCTCATACATATATGTATCTGCTTAAAGCTCGTACAGCTCACCATAACAGGAACTGTTCCACAAATCTTCAAGAGTATGTACTTTTCCACTGATTATTCCATCTGCTTTCAACACTTTCCAATATATCTCTAAATATATTGAATTTTCTTTGAGATAGGGCATTCTTGAAACTTCTTCTGAAACAAAGCGCTTTTGAACCAAATTTTGAAATTGTAAAGTATTTAAAAAAATCTGAGAGCGTTATTTAATAAAATAAAATTTTAAATAGGCTGAAGTTCCACGCAACCGTCGATCTATGGTGCTGGCTTATAGAAAATGATGCTGGCTTATAGAAAAGTGAAGCCAATCAAATTGTTAAGCTCAAGCGATATTGTTATTGTATGTCTAATACGCTTAAGCGACATTGGGGGTCATTTGAGGGTACATTTCGTTGTAATGAAGTTCTTTTAATCTTGCAAGTGAGAACTAATAAAAGGGAGCTCAACCTTCAAAAGAGTAGTTTCATCGGATTAAGTATGCCCAAGACACCAGGTGAGTTAAAAATATTTCTGAAAATGAATTACCCCGGGCCAAATATCGATTTATAATTTCGAAAGCATTTGAGTTATCGAATTGAGCTATACCAATATTTTCCGGGTGAAAAGCGTTTTACTCTAGCACAAATTCGATTTGAATTCTTTGATAATCCAGACTGAGCTCATTTCTAACGAATATTTTCGCGGAGTGCGGTGTGTCGTCTCACGATAATAACCATCTTTTTAACTGCCCGAAGGAACAGAGTCTTCTATTGAAACATTCACTACATAAGTATAACAATCATGTAAATGTTTCTAAAGTCCCAATCCGATACAAATACGTATTTCAAAAATTTTGGGTTTCCATTTTTACCGATTAATATGTATGTATCTGTAAACTAAGAGAAGCGAGTGAGCGGTACTCAATGCTTACTAATGAACATCATCGGGTTAACACACCTTGATAATCTCTCGGTATGCAAATATTGCTTTATGTATGTAAAGAGGCAAGAGAACATTTGAGGTTGATACAGGAACTAAAAGCAGCGCTGTTCAAATATGGGGCTGCTTAAACATAGCTCAACTTTAAAGCAAAATATGCTCATACAAGGAGAGGGCTCAACCAAGATAGGAAAACATGGTTTTTCCTTATCGATGCTTATAAGGTTCTAATGAGCAAATTGTGTGCAAGACTGACAACCATTACCATAAAACACATATTGGCAGCAGAAAAAACGCTTTCAGATAGAACACTAAATTCCATTAGTTTTTTTCTCGCCATTTTAAAAAATATCGTCCAGATTAAATTTAAAGCATTTTTTTAATTTAATTCTAAAGGTATACCCGTATATGTAGATATACATATGCCGTTTTTTATTTAAAAACATTTTTAGTAATTCAATATAAACGTTCTCTTTTTCCCATCATCCACTTAGAAAAACATGTAGAAAATGGAAGAATGTAGGCGATAATAACGCTAAGGTATAATGTTCAACTGGGTTTGCAAAATTCAAAGATAACACACCATAAATTGTGCTTATTTTTAAATTAGCAAATGTAGCTGACTTAAAACACCGCCATAATGAAGGACGAAGAAATTATGTTAGATATTATGCATCGCCAATAGGAACCTTTTGTTTATCGTATTAATACAGATGGGAAGTATGATCAAACATTTCGCATTTTATGTTTCTTCATTAGGCTCACTCATTTGTCTGATATTAGTGAATTTCTTTTGGTAAAAAAAGTGTGGAAAAAATTAATATTTCTATTAAACATCCAAGGCACACCTAGATCGCGCCAGGTTTCATGCGCTAAAGACGCTTTTCGCTTTTTTTATAGAACGAAAAATAGTTTCCAAAACAATATTCAATTGATTCACCTTGTAGTAGTCGAAGCATTCAAACCCAAAACTTGTATTGAATTTTAACAGAGCTTAATCTTCTTATTTGAAACTAGCGATGCCAAACTCAGTTGCCGTTAGACCCATTGCCACTGACTATTTTGTTTGGAAATATATTATTTTTTCAAGAGTGAAATTTTTTCATAAATAAAACTCAATTCAGTTCATTTCAGCCTAATATATATTTATTATACACTGAGAAAAATGTTAAGACATACTTCATTGAGCTGACAAAATGATTAATAGCGATAAAAGCTTTCTATTAATTGGTTTTTTTATTGTTTTTGTAATGGTGGTAATTCGCTCACTTGAGGTGTCATGTTAACTCAAAGATAAGGGTGATATGGGGTAGTACCGAATTAGTAGCCTTTGGTTGGGTAACCGAGCTCATGACCCAGATAAATCGCAGAAACTTGGAAACTTATTTTGTCGACATTCGGGTGTTATAAATTTAAAAAGCCGATTGCATACAAATGAGCAACGAATATAGTTCGTCTTGCAGGGAAGTATTTGCTGATCACTGATTTAAAGTTCTGCACTCACCGTTTTAGCAGCACAGATTTGACTTGCTCGTACCTTCTAGATCACATGATAGATCACCTATTCATTCAGTCTTTTGTTTATCGATTACAAAACAGACTACTGAACATTTTGACGGTTATCTACTTCCATGACTTCTGAGCGAATTAGCTTTCAATCCAATTTTTATTGCTTAAGATAGCTTGGCGAAATATTTGCATTACTTTTAGTAATTACTTCTCTGAGTGTATTTGGTCATAATGCAAATTAGGGTAGCGGATATGAATGGTTAGTAACCAGCAACCAAAAAACAAAAAAAAAAAAAACAAAAACGTTTCGACTTTTATCCGTACAGGCCACACTCGCACGCACGCTCCCTCTCGCTCTATGTGAGTGTCCGCTTCTGTGTTAATTACCGAAACGCGGCAACAACCGGATCTGTCAGAAACAACGATACACACATTCATACATACCTACAATATAAAGCATTAAAACTGAAAGCAAATGGGCATGGCAATTGGCGCATGATTTCGCAATTGGGTAACCAAAGCACAAAAAAGGGGTAGCAAACAACACAGAAGTAAACGTTAATGCGCTCACTAGTAAAAATGAGGCAAAGTAAAATGCAAAAAGGAAATAAAAGATAAAAGTTGAATAAAATTTGCGTTAGCACACAAACACACACACACACAATTTGTACTTATATATATTTCTTTTTTTTTTTTAAGTTGGTTAGCTAATACTTATATTTGCTTAGCTTAGATTACAACTGCATATGTATATGTGCATCTAAGTATACATACACTCATACATAGCGATATCCATATTTAATGCAAGGGCCAATTTAATGGGCGTAAAGCAGGTCAACACTGAATGGTCCACAAATGTTGCCAATTGAGGTAACAAGCAGCTAGCTTTAACTCTACACCGAGCCTTCTTCTTTTGTAGGCATTGGTGCAGTGAAATAACGCCCAAGGAAATAACGCCCATGGGCGTTATTTCCCACTCAAAAAGGAAATTACGCCCATGGGCCTTATTTCCTTTTTAAAAAGGAAATAAAGCCCATGGGTGTTATCACCTTTTGCTGATGGGTGTTATTTCCTTTTTCGAAGAGAAATAAAGCCCACGGACGTTAAAAACGAATTAAAACAAGCTGATTCAAGAATTAAGTATATGGTTTTCTTTATTTCAATAAATTTTAACATATTTGTTATGTTTTTATAAGGCGGGGTGCAATAGCGCCTTGTGAAATAAGCCCTTTAAGGCCTTATTACACTATTGAAAGTGAAATAAGGCCTTTATTTCAAAAAAGGCTTTATTACACTTCGAAAGAGAAATAAAGTCTTAAAGGCCTTGTTGCTCTTTCATTTTTTTTAATGAAACAATAATATTCTAATTCTTTTTGTATTTTATTGAATAGTTACACACAAATTTCACGTTAACCAAAGTGGGAAACGTGGCACGCGGAAGGACATCACCGTGGCGGTAGCCACGGCTATGGCACACACCCGGAGTTGGAATGGCGTAGCCCAGGGTTGTTTTTTGAAGCGCGGCCAAAGGCCGCCTACGCGGAAAGGTGTTCTGCACTTAAAAATCGTGGATGTGATGTCCTTCCGCGTGCCACGTTTCCCACTCTTTTGTCACAGTTTAATTTGTGAAAAAATGCTAATCAAAAGTTCGTGTTGCTCGCGTAAAATCCTATGGGCGTTATTTCTCTTTTAAAAAGGAAATAAGAGCCATGGGCTTTATTTCTTTTTGCAGATGGGCGATATTTCCATTTAAAAAGGAAATAAGGCCCATGGGTGTTATTTCCTTTTTGAATGAGAAATAACGTCCATGGGCGTTATTTCCTTGGGCGTTATTTCACTGCACCGTAGGCATTGAATAATTTATCAAGCAAATGCAGCAAGTCAAATAGGAAAAGGCAGTAAGTAGCAGAAGAGATGCTTCGAGTATTTGCTATGTTTAAATAATTTTTTTTTTTTTTTTATTTTAATTTATTTTTATCCTTTTTTGTTTTTGTATTCATGATAAATTCGTGCACATCTAACTTAGTGCTTTTGCGTTTCGTTTCACTTCAAGAACCCTTTACGCCACTGAAACGAATGGAATGCTAATTAATTTGGCTTATCTGTGAAGAAATTCAATAATTTTAGCATCGCATCGCTTTGAATGTATGTATGTGTGTATGTTTGGTATGACTGTGACGAAGACAAGGACATGAAAGCTAACGCAAGCTCAAACGGTATTACTGTGCTGAGGTTACAAACCCTAATTTGTTTGCCAAATATTTTTGTGTTGAACGAAGGTAGATAGTGAAAAATTTAGTTATAAATAATTAAGTAAAGTGAATGCGAGTTATTTGGATGGAAATGAGTGAAGGCATCATGCATTTTATGCATCTCTTCACTGATGCAAGGACGTTTTACTTTAAGAATTTTCAATAATTTTTTTTTTTTTTTTTCTAATTTTGTAGCACATCAAAGGATGTTTGCGTGTTGTATGCTCTCTCTCTCTCTTCTGCCGGTGTTGCGCTTGTTTACACCTACGTCGAGCAGAATTTAAAGTGGGGACGTATTGTAAAAACGAAAGGAGCGCACTGCCTGGCCGCCTAACCCTTCTCCTTTATATGCGCAATCTTTTTTTGTGGGCTCTATTTCATATTGGTCCCATTATACTAGTTTTAACATGAAATGGTATAATAAACTTTGGTCCGAAGATTATTAGTATGGGAAGAAGGAGAGGTTAAACCATCAGTTAGTGTGCCACCCTGATCAGGACGCTGAACTGAGTCACATTAGCCAATATGAATCTTTCACTGATTTGGTCCTATACGCTTCAGGGCAATTCACTGCACCCATCGCTTAAAAAAGGAAATTGCAAAAGTGAGTTAAGCTCCCTGAATTGTATAGGTCCTTATGTCGCAATGAACGCAAATTGGTCTTAGATTCTTTGAGATAACTCGCTTGTGGTGGTTTTCCGATATCACCCTCTAGAAAAAGAAGAATATTGTTCTTGAACATTCGCAAAATAAAGAGAGTGAAATTTTGTGATTCTTAGCTTACATTTTTCTAGAGAAACGCATGATGGATACATTTTGGCAAGTCCTAGAAACATTTTTTGAAATTAACATCAAAAAAAAAAGAAAAAAAGAGAAGCTATAACTGACCTGTGAGTTCGTCACTGAGATCACTTACTCGTTATCTGTACTTGTACTGGAATAAGAAAATGGCTACAAAAAAAAAAAAAAAAACTCGGTACTTGTGCAGAGTATCTTCAGCAATCTTCAACAGGAAACCTAAAACTTAAAATAATTAAAAATATTGTACTAAAAATGAGAACAGAATTAAAATTGAAGAGGATTTTGAAATATTATGCAATAAAATGCACGCTAACCAATTTGTTTTCATACACTTATTTTGTTTTTTCGATAAATACTCATTGATCCGATTATCGATTTAAAAATATTTAATAAACAAAAGCTCATATTCATGTTTATATTTCCAGGGAATATTTTTTTAAATTTAATCTTCTTTTAACACTTCTACACACAGACATTTTCCATGCAAAGAGAGGCAAAACATATTGAAATCTACACGTACACACCACAAGTAATAAATAATATAAACAGCATAAAGTTGTACGATAACTAACAAGCAATTTGAGGTGTTAGCTCTGTTCGCGCATTTTCAACCATAAAATTACCAGTTCCTAAAATCCTATTTGCTATTTTCCAGTAATTCTAAGTAAAACAGTATGCAATATGGTTATAACAAACACTACAATAAATTTTAGATCTCTAAGATCTATTTACAATTTTTAAAAAGCGGGAAATGGGAATACGGGAACGCCTGTACACAAAAATGTGCATAAATTGTAACACGAAACCAAATAAACAAACATAGCTTATATAAATACTCTGCAACGAAATTTTATGTTTGCTTACCCTGCCTGTTTTTTTTTATTTTCAATTTTCATAAATATTTTCTGAAATAACTTTAGTCGTGCGAAGATATCTGCTATTTATTTGCTCGTCGCTAATGCTGCATACAAAAGCTTATGGCTTTTGAGCACTTATTTCCTTCGTGTATAGAGTGTTTTTGCTTTTGAATAAATGTTTTATTTTGTTTTATTTTATTTTATTTTATTTTATTTTATTTTATTTTATTTTATTTTATTTTAGTTTATTTTATTTTGTTTCATTTTATTTCATTTTATTTTATTTTATTTTATTTTATTTTATTTTATTTTATTTTATTTTATTTATATCGACAGTACAAAATTGACAAATATACAAAACATATACGAAAGCAAACATTTTTGTTTTTAATTTATATATATGTATGTTTGGCCTAGAGCTTGATGGAATTTCTTAATATTTTACAAAATAAAGGCCGATAACAAACAAAAATAATTTTATTTTATTTTATTTTATTTTATTTTATTTTATTTTATTTTATTTTTATTTAATTTAATTTTATTTTATTTTATTTTATTTTATTTTATTTTATTTCATTTTATTTCATTTTATTTTATTTTATTTTATTTTATTTTATTTTATTTTATTTTATTTTATTTTATTTTATTTTATTTTATTTTATTTTATTTTATTTTATTTTATTTTATTTTACTTTATTTTATTTTGTTTTGTTTTATTTTATTTTATTTTATTTTATTTTATTTTATTTTATTTTATTTTATTTTATTTTATTTTATTTTATTTTATTTTATTTTATTTTATTTTCTTTTACTTTAGTTTATTTTATTTTATTTTATTTTATTTTATTTTATTTTATTTTATTTTATTTTATTTTATTTCCTTTTATTTTATTTTATTTTATTTTATTTTATTTTATTTTATTTTATTTTATTTTATTTTATTTTATTTTATTTTATTTTATTTTATTTTATTTTATTTTATTTTATTTTATTTTATTTTATTTTATTTTATTTTATTTTATTTTATTTTATTTTATTTTATTTTATTTTATTTTTGATGAACACTATTTCTCAAGACACTCTAATGTCTATGTTTTCTTACACAATATGTTTAACATCGCAAATGTACCGGTTGCATGCCACTTGCAAAGAGAGTTAAATTAAAATATGAAAAATACGAGCATTTTGGGTGTCGTCAAACGTTTTGATGTCGCATTTCAGCTCAAGCAAGTTTACTGGTGACAAGAGGTGATTGGATGCGGAGAGGGCGAGCAAAGAAAAGCACAGCAAAAGCAGCAATAAGCAAGAATTCATAGGAAATATAATATTCTTAGGTATTTTACTCTTAAAAAAACATGAGCAAATAGGGAAATCTACTTTACTGCTGACATCGCATATTAGTTGCGATAGACACATGTGCAAAAGTCGTATGTGGTATGGACTTTTATTTTTTCTCTTAAATTATAAAAGGTTTTTTTTTGGCAAGATATTTTTTAAGAATAGAAGAAAAGCTCTATAGCCTAAAATAGAAAAAAAAAAATTAAAAAGAAAAAACGTTTTAATGACATTGATATTGTTTTTCGAAAGGATTGAAAGAAGGGTGATATTAGTATCTAACTTTTATATTTATATTATAGGTACATCATTGCAATTTTACATTTTAAAACTTGATCTCACTTTTGGGTGAAAAACTGCTTAGCTTAAAATTAAAGCTTAATACGACTTTGGGGAAATTTACATATTCTTAATTGATATTTATTGGGCAACTAAAACCTCTCATGTAAATAAGTACAACTTATATCAAATATTTTATTTTGGCTCCACCCTAATGCACACCCATGGCTAATTAAGTCAATAGAATTACGCATTGTAAGCACAAATTAAAATATTTTATATTAAAAGCTTGCTAAATTTCTACGAATTCACATTAGCTTTAATTAAGCAACTACAAATATGTACGAACAATAGCATTAAAACCGAAATTGTCATTTCAAACAATTATTGCTTGTACCTGCTTGAGTGCGAAATGAAATGGCAACGGCTTGACAATCTGTAGACGACCGCAATCTGTTGTTTTCATCATTTCAACACACTCAAACATAAAGACATTCAACACAATACCAACAATCATACTCGTACATTACGGAAAATTATTTATTTTGAGTTTTCCAGGTCAATGAATGGTCAACACGTAAGTGAAATGGATATGAGACAGGATTGGCCGGATTGCCTGACAAGTTAACATTGTATGGGCCAAATAACATAATGCATATATGCAACAGCCAATTTTTGATTGTATGTATGTATGAGATGTATGTGCGCTTTCATCGCAAAATCAACACGCAGATGTATTTAAACTATATTTAAATAGTGTTAGAACTTTGTTATGATTGTATTAGGTTCGCTACCTTTTTTTTTAGAAAAGTATTAATAAACTATTTAACTAAAAAGTTTTGTTCATTCCTAAATTATGGTTTGTTTGTTTTGGGATAAAATAAATTATTCCGAATTAATCTCTTTTTAAAAATATTCACTTTTCACATATCAATATAGATTTTAAAGAAATATGCATTTTGTCCCTTTGTCTGTAAATTTGTATACCCATGACTCAAAGACAACAACAAAAAATTATATTCAAGTCTCATGTCTCATGTTATAGCTAGATTCCTAATTTTAAGTTTAAGAGCCCACTATTTTCCTGAATAAATTTTAATTTTTTTTTTTCAACATAAAATTACTTAAATTTATAATAAATCGGACAAGGCAGTTTGGTATTTTCTTCTAAAATTTGTTCGAAATGAAAGAAAGTCTTTAATCAATTCATTTACTGCCGCTTAGATTGCAACAGGCTGCTATCATACGTATCTGGAAGTTTGACCGATTGTTGGTAGACACTCGTGCTATCTCTCGTTATCCTCTGTAGATACATTAGTGTAGCGGTCGGTATCTCTGTTGTGTTCGTAGTGAGAGCATAGCTCGGTTATTGATGGCCTGTACTTAACCAACAAAATGCGATCGTATTCTCAGTATGCAGACCACTAGGAGCTATTGAGTCCTAACTCGACCATGTTAGAAAATGTATGCATTGGAAATTTTCTTCTAAGCAAAATTACTACACTTTTTATCATCATTTACTACAATTGCACTTATCAATACTTCTAATCCTGTAGATTACTACAGCTGACAAGTAACAGTCAACGCTGTACGCTTGTCCGAATGCTCGAAACTGTCATGTCCCAGCTGTCCAAAAACAATTCAAAGTTGATAGCTATGAATCTACGTATGTTGTTCTTGTTGAAGCTTTGTCCTTGCAATCGCAAATGTTTAATACATACATATATATATACATATGTATGTACCTATATAATCAAAATATATACATTTGGTACCTACTCGTTAGACCTCGTTATCTCAGCTTAGCTTTTGCATGTGCGATTTGAGCGTGCGTGCTTCAGTTATGAAATACATAACTGGATTTATTAAATTTTGTGGTAGGTGGCATGAAATAAATGGAGACAAGTTACCGGTTATCTGAAATAAGAGAAAACTTGAACAACAATAAATATCAAATGAATAACATTCAAAGCTTTAACAATCAAGTATAGCTATGTATATGCAGCAATAAGCTGTGGCAGGACTTACAGTTAGTCATAATTGTATGGGCACTAATTCGTATAGATATAGACTTTTCCATATCAAAGTGTTAAGCGGGAAAAGATAATTTTATTAATCCATAGGATATGTTGGTACCTTGGCACCCATCTTCCGTGGCAATTTAAAGTCGGATGAAGGCCAAGTTCACTTTTTAATGTCTCAAATTTTGTAAGGTACGAAAACATCGATTAGTCTTGAACAAAAATAATAATGGGTGTGGCAGTGTATGTATGTATATCCAAATTCTATATCTTAAACATAGATGCGCCAAATATGTATATTTACTATATATAAAAAAGAACTGTATTCTTGAATAGTAAAGATTGAAGACGGCTGGATTAAACATCAACTGAGACAGCTGTGGAAGTGTTTGAAAGAAATTATGTTGGAAGTAGATTTAATCAACACACTTTAAAGAGTCAAGCGCGAAATCTGAATTGTTTCACTTTATCTGGCAGCAACTGTATCTACATATACATATGCGTATCTATGTGTGTGTATCCTTTATGTCAGTGTCCATATGACAGTTGCAACTCAGAAATGTTTAACATAAATAAATAAAATAAAATTTTGTTTGTCTCTCTATATAAGCGTAGATATGTATGTGAATATATGCTCATGTGAGAGTTTATATTATTTTTGTACAAACATACATACATACATAGCATATGCACACATTAGGTATAGCAATCCCGCTGTTTTGGGAGCAAAGGTTTGAGGTGCAAATATACCGTGATTTCGTGCTTGTAACGCGCAAGTTTAGTAAATAGAAATATCTTACCTGAACTAAAACTGAATAATTTATTTATGAAAATTATCTTAACTTATTAGTTGTAAAAATCAATTTTATATATATAATTTTTTTAGGTTTTTAAACTATTTCAAAATTTTCTAAAATTCATTCTAATAAAAAATAGTTGTCTAAGCTTTAGAGAAGGATAGTTGTTTTTTAAGTTATTATTATTTTTTATTTTATTTTATTATTTGGCTCAGGTGCTATGTGACCGTTTTGCTCAAATTGTATTTATTCATTTGGCTCAGGTTCTGACGACCATGTTTGCCTAAATGTTCAAAATTGTTCTTTGGAGAACGAGAGGGTATGTATATGATTAGTGGCGAGCACTGTTGGCTCTGAGGCATGGCGCGATTGGCTGCCTCATTTTCGCTTGGAAAAAACACCCCTTGGCTTTCCAAAGCATAAACTATATCTTCGAAATATTTTATAAGCTGATTGCGAATTACAATAGCATGCAATGCAAATAAAATAAACTAATGAAATAACCGTAGATTATGTATGTATGTCGCTTAAACAATAGTATTAAAAATTCAATTATTTTGTATGTAACGTTGGAGCAGTCACAATTTCTAATTTTTATTTGTTAATTGATATCAGAGAAAATTTACAAAGATTTATTTTAAGGTCACATAGTTCTCAACCAATTGCTTCTTCTATTCTAAACTCTTGGAGAAAGCGCATACTCGAGTGTTGAAACTAATCGCGTAATCCCGGTATTATTGCATCTTCTCCCGAAAATACTGCATTTCTTAGAAAAAAAAAAGAAAAATTAACACACCTACATAATACACACGTCCCTACATATGTATGTATGTAATATTGTTTATCTAGTCATGCGAAATATCCCAATTTTGCTTGAGCGCCTGATAGGTCTGAGATATGCCACCTTTGCTGTGAAATATCTATCTGCTTATGCAGTTGCACGTGTGGTGACGGCACCGCATTACCTCATCTAAGAGTTCACCCTACCCCTACTGCTGTTGTTGTTGTTGTTATTGTCATCGCATAAGGCGTCGTCATGCTAAATATTAAATGTCACGTTTCTGTTTAGTATTTTGCGACTTGTGGTTGGATGATAAATTTTATTGTTTTACTGTGAGTTGTCGTTTGTCCGTTTTATTTGTAGTAGACTAATATAATAATATATAAATTTATGAGGAACTGAAGCTAAGTAAAAGTGTAAATATTGGGTTTCTACTATATTTCCATTCTCCCCAAAAGTTGCAACTTTTATGACTTGCAGGTGAAATAGCAAATAAGCTCTCATTCCAGTTGATCACAAATGTGCTAGATTCTTAATATATTGGTATGCCCGAAAGCTATGAATAATAATCTTCAAGTCATCTGAAAAACAAAATAGTTTTTAGAGGTACCTAGATTACCATTGCTATCAAGAGAAATATTAAAGCAGACCAAATAGCATGTGGAGACTCCTAAAATGGGAAGACCTCAAAAAATTTATTGACTTATTCAGTTTTAAATATAGTACCAAAAGTTATTTTATTTATTTTATTTTAATTATTTGCAATTCTTCGTGTTCTCAGGAAGGCCGCTGACACTGCGAATCATAATCAGTGATCAATACAAAAACAATGCAGATAGGTTACGCTCTTTCTTCGGTGATCGATATAAGCAACAAAAATTACCCAAAAAGGAGTCGAACAAGGCTCCTAAGAAGCTTCAAAAACTGCTCAGTAAGGACCTTCGAAATGAGTCCAAAAAGACTCAGAAAAAAGTTCAGAAAAGCATCAATAAAAGGCTCCGAAAAGAGTCCAAAAAGGCACCGAAATTCATTTAAAAAGAGTCATAAAACGCTCCAAATTCAACGGAATCGGACTCATTTCGAATTCTTTTTTATGACTTCGTTTGGGGATTTTTCGCTCCATTTGGGCTCCGAAAGAAGTCTTCTTTAGCATTTTGGTTCGCTGGGATGTTTGGTATTTGTGTTGGTGTCATTTTCAAATTGACATTTGTTGTTAATTTTTTTTTATTGACTGCACTGCTGCTGCTTAGTTAAACCTCTCTACACCATTGGTCGGCAAACCTAACCCATGCGGGTATTACGCTCTTCCCATATATTCTTACACTCTTCTGATCAGAGCGAAAAAGCACTTGAGGCACAGCGGTACGTACTGTCGCTTTGTTGATTGTTTTATGTGATGGTAAATTATTCGCGATTTAAACTGAATGAAAGAGCAATTCCAAATAATTAATAATAAATACAAAAAAAAAAAACCTCGACCACTGCTCTACACATAGTACATACATATACAATTGTTCACACCTCAGTCTTCTAGTTACGCCGTATAGGGCAACAATCTGTCTCGACTTGCACATTTTTATTATAGATTTTAATTAACGCTGCTTATTAATGTCTCAATTTAAACTAATTTAAAAACAGCACCCTTTTTATTTAAATTTATGTCTCTGACATTGCTTGTAGTCAAATATAACAAATTAACAATCTCTTTAATGTTAGTAAACTTGCTTAGGCAATCAAGCGTGAACATGCGTCTAGCCGTAAAATGCTCATTAGCAATATTATTTTGCTTAGATACTAAATAAAATTTATAGGTAAATTTTCATAGAATAAATGAGTCATTATTATGTGCATTAAATTTCACTTAAATACAACAACAAATTGTAGACTATGTTACCTTTTTTTGGGACGACATTGATAGCAATAATTTGCAGTTTCACCTACACCCCAAAACGCTGACGAACATGGTCATCAATGTTGGCTTAGAACCTTTATACTAAGGTTCATATACATATACTTATATATATAAGCATTTTTAGAGAAAATATACAAATTTAAAGCAGCTTCAGGCATTTTAATGGCTATCATGAAAGCTGCACAACGCCATCGCTGCCATAGCCATGTCTTGCGTGGGATAGAAAAAATAATCATGGGTGAGAAAATAATTGGTGTTGGTTTTTATGGCAGCACGGCTGGTATGACAATACGCCTTCCAGACATACATACATATAATTATAATATTTTTTTATTAACTTATCTGATACATATACATGCATACATGTGTGTGTATAGAAAAAAAATCATATTTCGTTCTTACACCTACTTACCATTATACAAAGCCGCAATTAATGTTGCCCGCCTGGATGGAAATGACTAAGTAGTGAGCGCAAATTCTGTTTCAGAAAAAGATTTGAACCGAAAAAAATAATAAGTTTGATAGTGATCAGTTAAAAATTGAAACTGGAATATATGTACATCAGAAAGATTTTGAACTTAGAGAAACTGATAAAACTTCTGAAGGCAAGATTTAATTTTTGTTGAAGAAAAAAAATTGAAGGCCAATTTTCTAAATTTCAGCCAATCAAAATAAAATATGCATTTTGTTACAAATTTGTAAAGTCTATTCATTTTACATATTTTAATATTTTAAAAGAGAGTTAGTTCATCACATCAAATTTTCCCTACAGGGTTTGAATGAAGATTGTTTTGTAAAAACTAAATAGTAGCTGCTGTATATGTATGTATGTATCTCAAAGCATAAAAAATGTTAGAAAATATAAGCCGAAGCTAATAGCCGTTAGTGCTATTATAAGTATCTATTCTTGACGGTGTAAGTCGATTTTTTATTACAGACATAGAGCGTTTGGCTGGCACGTGTAGCTACAGATAAATGAAGCTGGGTACGGTCAGTAAAAATGAGATTATGACCGTTTATAGTTGCAAAAGCAATATTCCGCAACGGAATAGTAAGAGTACTGGAAATTAGAGCAACAAATACAGCTTTCTAGCTTTTTTTTTGCGAAGACGTTTATTTTGTGAAACTTGTTTCAGTTCTATAATACGAGAATATGGTGAAAAAAATAAATTGAAAGTAGAACCGGAGCGTCGGCAGGATTTTGTCAAACTCTTTGATGTTTTGAGAAAATACGAGTCTAACTCTCAGCAAGGCAGAACGTTCGAAAGATATGAAGGCGATGTGTAATAGTGGTCCAATCTTGGTTGCGCCGACAAGTTATTAATATATTTTAAAATTTTTGCCAGATATCTCTTAAACTGAGGTGCTATTTTGTGTTCAAATCGCATGACTTAAAAATCAGAATTATCTTTTTATTTTACTTTAAAAATTGTTATATCATGATAAACCTCTAAACAAAATTTTGTGCCAAGCTTCTCTTCCAATTTTTGGTTTGCCGCTTCGAATTATTTCCCCAAAAAATGGTACCATCAACGCTCCTGTTTATTGTTTTATTCTAACCCAAAAATTTAAAACAAATTCTGTATAATGTTATTTTATGAAAAAAATCGTTTGACATATTTACAAAAAGTAAATTTAAATACACCCTCATCTAAAAAATTGTTTTCCGTTTTTGTTATTTGCCCTAAAGTCTGCCTAAATCATGTTGTGAATCAGTTTATATACTGGCAGTGCAACGTAATGTTATTAATTCCTAGTGGGAAGATACATCACTCCATTAAAACAGTGAACTGTAAATATAAAGCTGTGCGATGACATTTTCAGCTACAAAACATCTAAACAAATATTTGCAGGACCTTTTGCTGGTTTTAATATGATTTATTTCTTTTATATATTTTCATTAATGGGTAATTCCATTATAAAAGCCTCTTTTCAAGTAGCGTGAGAGATAGCATTAAAACGGCGTTTTTAATCAACTTAGTTTTTTTTTATTGTAAGTAAAAACAAGTAAATAAAGAATAGTCAAAATGCGATTTGTTAATGCTAAGCTTACAAACCTTTTTTTATTTTTTAATTTTTTTTTTTTCAAAAAAAAATTATTTTTATGGAATGCCTCCAAAACTGTGCTACTTAAACATTTTACTTTATGAACGTTTTATCTATTTTGATACCTACTTACATGTATTTTTTTTGTTTGTTTATGATAATAGAGTAAATAAATGGAAAAACGAAAGGTCGACATTTATTACGACGCTTATCATGAAAGGACATTTGTCCTCCCCATTCGCCTAGTAGGCGCGCTACAGGTGATGGTGCGAGTATGCCAATTATGGTGGAGATAGAAATAGCTTATTATGTGCGCTTCATTTTTTTTCTAATTCAAGATTTTTATACTTTATTACAGCTTCTTTTGCTGCTTTTGGTTTATTTTGCTACACACAAATTCTTAGAACTAAAAAAATTTCCATGTTTCTGCGGAACTTCATTGTTAACTTTCAACGATTTTCTTGTTTCCATTGTTGATGAATTTGTAATTTGTGTACTTAGTTGTGTTAAGCACACAAAAAAATTGATAGCAGGGATTCTCAGTAGACAGTTTCAACAGTTTCTAGAACTTTTGTCTGTCTCTCTGTGTGTTTGTTGACGCATAATGCAAAAACCGCTGGATGGAATTGAATCAGTTTCGGAGCTATCGACCGATATGTGGACCAAGTGAAATGTGAACAAAAACTTGTGCAATGTACTTAATTTGCATATCCTATCTGGTATGCAATATAATGATTCAAAACGGACTCAGTATATAATTAGCTCTAAGACGCAGCGCAGCGAGCAGGGCTAACTAGCTTAATATAAAACAAGTAAGGAAGTCTAAATTCGGGTGAACCGAACATTAAATACCCAGCGTTAGTTTTCAGAACGAGATACAAGTACCATGACTTGGCAATGATATAGGCCCTAGAATCTTATTTGAAATTTTCTATATCAAAAAAGGGGGCGTGGTTGTCATCCGATTTGGCCTATTTTAAATCAAAAAAGGGGGCGTATTTATCATCCGATTTGGCCTATTTTAAACACCAACCTGCCTTGGCCAGAAAGTAACCTGTGTACCAAATTTCATGCCAATATCTTAATCTTATCTGTTAATTTATGTGATTTTCGATATCGAAAAAGTGGGCGTGGTTAACATCCGATTTCGACAATTTTCACAGCAGCTCACCTTGGCCAGAAAGTAGCCTGCTTAACAAATTCCATGCAAATATCTCAGTTTTTACGCAAGTTATGTAAATTTATGTGATTTTCGAAGTTTTCGTAACGAAAAAGGGGGCGTGGTTATCGTCCGATTTCGCCCATTTTCAATAGCAACCTACCTTGGCTAGAAAGTAACCTGTGTGCAAAATTTCATGCAAATATCTCAATTTTTACTCAACTTATCGTGTACACGGACGGACAGACGGACGGACGGACATACCTTAATCAATTTCTCTTTTCAACCTAAGAACTTTCATATATGGAACTCTATATCTAACTCGATTATTTTGCGCAGTTACATAGTACCGTTATGTGGACAAAATTATAATACCCTTGTACTAGTACTAGTACGCTGGGTATAAATATAAGTATTCTACATTATCATGAAAGTAAGTATATAATATTGCACTACATACTAACTAAACTTTTTTACTTGTTCTATATTAACTTATGCGTTCTTAGGTCTGCAAGTACATATCTACTTATGTTTTCAGAACATTGCGTTTATTTAAGAATGCAATGGGGCATGGGCAGATTCCACCGTTTAGCTTCTATCGCATACTATTAAACTTCATTAGCTCAGTAGTAAAGAATAAATATAAGTGAATGTAGACGCATATGCCTTTCTTTAACTTTTGATTGTATAAACATTTATGTATATTTACAATTTAAGAATTTATAATTTTGTATAAATTTTTCTAGATTAATTGAGCGTTGTTGAGTCACATTAATTGCCTCTATACCTTTGTTCTAAAACATTTTGCATTCTGTTGTCAGTTCCAATAGCTGTTGAGTAAAGATAAAACATACAACAATTCGTATTATTCAAGTACTTTGAATTTTATCTTGAGAATGTATCAGTTTAGGTTTAAAATTTTTTTGTTTTTTGTTGTTTGCGCCCTAAAGGCACGTAGCTGTAATTAATATTCGCACAATAAACGTTATGTTGACCTGGAGATAAATTTTAAATTAAGCATCTGTTGAGTGATTAATTGGAATAAATAGATTTTGTAAAAACCTAGAGACCTCGAGCATTTTATTTATTACTTTGGCTAACCAGGCAAACATTGTGCGAAAAAATTTGGAGAATTGTAAACACATCATAACGCATCCTTTTCTTAGTAATCCTTACCATTATCACCTTTCTTTTCTGTTTACTGCAAAACCTTACAAGAGCCGAATTAGGTGCTAAACCAACTCAGTGGAAATGTTCCCAACTTTTCTAAGGTAAAAACATATTTAAAAATTCCAGAGCTTTTTTAGTATTTTATTAATTCTTTTTCCAAAATTTCTATAATCGATTACTTCAGTTGGCTTCTTTTGTTATTGTACAAATGTGCTTGATTTAGTACAAACCAAAAGAACAAGACGTAACGACTTAGTACGAGTTAAAGGTTTTTTTACTTAAATAAATGAATTTATAATCCAACTGCAACTTTACAGGTATATTAACTCAACTAGTTTAACAACAAAATATATAAATTACAACAAGCAAGAATGTACTGAACGACCTTTAATATACCATACTGCAAATGCATATACATAAATACCTTAAATAAACTAAAAATGCAAAAACGAATTGTTGAAAAGCAAAATTTATTTTATTTTATTAAAGCATACATAATAATACAAATTCTTATATAAACCAAACAATGCAAATAATAAGTTTTTTTTTTTTTGTGGTAAGGACAATATAATTGAATTGATTTGTTTCTTTTACCGTATGTACAGTTTTCAAGTATCCAAATTCAATAGATTAGCTCAAGGCCAGAACAATAGATAATAATTTTTTTTTAAATAATTGAATTATTAAAAACAAAAACAATAATAAAAATTATTATTCTTGACCTTGAGCTCATTTATAGTAATGAATACTTAAAACTAAATTTTCTTAAGGTATTGCAGTTTTGAGATTTTTTTTTCAAGAAGAAAGCGATATTTTAATGTAAATTTCAAAAAAAAAAAAAAAAAAAAAAAAATTATAAAACAAATAAATAAATAAACAAATTGTTTCGTTTCTATAATATTTTTCTAATATTATGTTGATGCAAAGAAATTTGATTTTGTCGACAACTGGGTATACCCACTCGAGGATCACTACACAATTCAAACAAACCGAGAGCGGATATATAAGGCATAACAAAGTTGCGTTACATATTTTATATATATGTACATATGTACATATGTTGTATACGAAACTTAACATGTTGCAGGCATAAACAAAGTAAAACTGCGTGAGCGCAAGGTGGAAAGGCAAAGTGGTAAAGTAATTATTTTCGCAGGCTTCTTAACGCTGATTTAGAGTTTGGCTTGTAGCTCAAAATGCATGTGCATACTTATACATATACATACATACATATAAACATAGTAAAATGTAGCAGCAAGTTCATACAGTTCTCATCCTGACATAAAATGCGTTCAGTCTAGAATGCAGCCGGGATGAGTCGCACAGCTGCCAATTCTTATCACTGAACAAAAAAAATTAACCGAAACTCCTACCTCGTGTTATCCTTATCAGACATCGTTTTCTGCATAAAAAAGTGTTATTCTATGAAACATTTTTTTTTTTAATCTATAGACCGTATAGCTTTGGGTCTTATTTTTAACTGGTAGAAACAATATGAATTTTTTTATTACGAACTATGTTTGTATGTATGTGGGAACTGTGGATCCCAAAAGAAGTTCCAGCTATCAAAATAGAATCGAGAAATTACCGCTGCCCAAGCTTTGGACGTTAAAGGTCGCTAGAATTTATAAATATTGCCATAATAACTTCCAAGCTTGTTTGGCTGCTAAAAAGCTTTAATGCAACCGCTAGTTCATCGTTTAAAATGTACTACAGATGAAGCAGTCCAAGTCTACACATTTCATGCCTACACATTTGTACATATGTAATGTATATATAATATGTATGTAAGCTGCACACGTAGATCCTTATTTATGGCGAGATAAACAGAATGCAGTGTAAACTTTGTAATCCAAATTGTCTTCCGTGTTTGAGTTACGCCAAAAATGTTTACTTATATTTATATGTAGTATCTTGAAGTTGTACATGCAGTATTTGGAAAGATTTGTGTGCATTTTATTTGTTTGTAAGAATAATACACTCACATACAGTGGCCGACAAAACTATGCATAACCCCTTTTTTTGTATGTTTTCACCAATTTCAGCTTTCGTGTTTTCTTTCATACAAATTTATGAACATAGTATTTTTTGTATAGAAGAAAACATAAAGCTCTTCAGAAAAATAATCGCCAAAAATCAGGAAAATTTCTTACAGACTTGAGACCAACACTTTATCAGACTAAAATTGAATGCGCTACAAATCTGAATTTTCAAAAAAATTCTAAAATTTCTGAGAAAAAAGTTGAAAATTTTGATGAAAATTATTATGAAAATATTAATTTTTAGTTTTTGTATTAGATGTTGATAAGTTCTCTTACAGGAAAATAGTTAAAATGAATTTTCTGAAGCCGAAGTTGGTGAAAACATACAAAAAAATTGGGTATACATAGTTTTGTCGGCCACTGTATATGTACATATGTATGTGTATTTTTTTAAGCATTTTAAAGTTTTAACAACCTTCTCGGAATTGGTCTTTAAAATATTCAAGGCCAGCAATATGAAGCAACAAATAGCAATATAAACATACATTGAATGCACCCTAAAGCAATGGGTTTTCCATGTGAAAATGTATTGGGATTGTTGATGAAAATGCGCGCTACCCTGACGCTGAACATCAAAATACTGACATGGTTAAGAGACCAGCGATACTCGATTGTTCTAGTCAACCGAGAACGTTAAAGGTAGAATAAAGGTATAGCTAGTTTTTTTATAAATAAATTCCTCTTAAGCCGTAATAACTTAGAAAAAATATCCCAGTGGAGAAAAGATAATTCATATAACATTCCTTATCTTTTCCATGTATGGAGAAGTGCTTCTTGTAATTTATTTTAGCAATGTAAACATTACTTTGGAAGCACATCACCAAAGTAAACTTCGCAAATCTAATTGGACATTAAGTAATTCTTCTATAGTTAGTGCTCAATATCCTACCAACTGGTTAGCCATGACTACTTCTGCTGTTGTGAAAATTCTAAGCTAATGAGTGGCCACTTTAACTAGTTTAAATTTTTCTTGCAACGTTTTTCACGCAGCTCAGCTTATAAGAAGAATTATGTGCATTACCCGCTTTCCTACTGGTTTGCTATTTGACATTTATGTTAGTTAGCCAGTATGAAATTCATCTCTTTATTACACTACGTAAAAATTTCATACCAATTCTTCTTTGGTTCTCCATGACTATATTTAAGTCAAGCTAAATCTTGACAAATCCTGTTCGTCTACTAAGCCATGTCATTCTTATCAATGCACACGCACATACATACAAACATATTTGTCTTCTAGTTAAACTACATAACGGCACAATTTACCTAAGCATGTAATACCAAGTATTACATGGACCCAAAAATTATATTTCATCAACACTCAAACTCAGTTGTGACACTTGACCAATAACAAGAACTTTTGGAAAGAACTCGAGACGATCACATGCATGTATGTTAGGGATGAGCATTTTTTTGAATTTGTAAATCCCGGAATACCGAAATCTGATTTTAAAATACCGGAATAATGAGATTATATTTTATAACTATGATACATAATTTTAAGACCTAGCCATTAAATCGGTAGTACCATGGCCGAATGAGTTGCAACCTCTTTTTTGGACGTTAGTTGTGTTGGAATAGATTTTAAACTTCAGACAAATTTAGAATTCAGAAATTTAGATTCGATGAATTTCATATCGAAAGCTATCAAAAAACACATACAAACATAACCTCATTTTTAGAAATTGTATTTTCGAAAAATTGTGGGCGTGGCAAGTTATCGGAATATTTGAAAAATTACGATAATACATATGTATGTACTTTTCAGGTGTGGCTCAACCGATTTCAAAGCTCTGTGTAGCTATTTAAATCAACTTTCGAAAACTAAGTTACTCTGAAAACTTTTTTTCATAAATCAAAATTTTGAAGAGAAAAAACAGACAAGGTGTTTTTAAACAATTTTATGCATATATATATATATGTATATATTAGGGCGGGCCGATTTAAAAAATGTCCCAAAATTTGGGTCGAACTTTCGGGTAGGGGGCCATGGCGTATGAGTGACACAAATGGACTACAAATGATTTTTTTGCCTCCCCACAAATCGAAACGGCCTAATATACATATAAATTAAATTCTGAAATGGTGTTTTTTAAATTTTTTTGTAAATTAAAAAAAAACAATTTTTTAAATTTTTTTTAAATTTTTTAAGTAAATGAATATAAGAACAAAAACAGCTATTGAACAAATAAGTGGAATTTAATAGCAAATGTAACACAAATAACGATGTCCTGCAATATAACATATTAACAAAAAAAAGTCACGATAATTTTCATAAATAGGTCCTACAGCTTTTAACATATTTCAAAACCCGATAAAATATTTTTATCCCGAGACACGATATTTTTATCCCTACCACATACATACATACATACATACATACATATGTATATCCTTACAAATACCAAAATATGTAGAATTTGGCGAATAACGTAACAGTGAAAACCGCAAGAGTTGCGTAAGTACCCAAGTAAGCTGGAATCGGCTTTTGGACTGCCTTTGAGCACCTCTTTGTTCTGGCATGTGCATGTCAAATTGCCACGGACACTGCGAATTTGCGGTTTACGTACATACACACATACTCGCACTATCATCGATATAGGTTCTGAGTACAGATATACATACTTTCTCCCTTTTCGTAAACGAGTGCTTATGCTTACATTAAACACACACTTAAAAGCTCTTCACTTAAATACTTGTAGATAGGTACGATATGTTAGTTTGGGTTGTAAGTTGTCAGACAAAAAGTGAAAAACGAACGTAAGACCGATAGTGAAATGAAATGAATATGAAATGGAAAAATACATTCATACCGCAAAGTACTACATTTGTTGTCACCAATGCTTGTTTTGTTGCTGTTTGTACAAATTAAGCCCATTCACCGAAAAAGGATATTTGGCATGGTGAACTGAAGGCTTCTACGTACACCTCTTCATACTTAGCCAGTATGGTTGACAGAGTACGAATTATAGCATTAAGAGCAAATTGTCAGTTAGAAAGTGTGTGTGTGTGTGTGTTGACTGATTAGAAATGTATTAGGTTTGCATGGAAGCTTATGACTACTAACCGACATCTCTATGCTCTCTGAACTAACGCTAAATTTCCTTACAAAAAACTAGCCATTTCAAAAGCTAGCCTATCGTACATTTAGATACCGATTCGATAGAAAATTTTTTGATTGGAACTTCATTTCAACACGAACTCTAAAAAAAATATTTCTCATGAAATTACGAAATCTTCAAACAAGTTATTTGGGACGAATTAGTAGTACTTCATTAGTCACAAGGAGACCATTTTTTGCGAAACAATTATTTTGCCTGCAGGGTGCGTAGTTATAAAGAGTTGCTCGATAGCGCACTAATTTCGGAATTCAAAAAAGTTATTGATTTGTATGCTTATTGCAATGTGGGCTGTATTGAATTTTAAAATGAACATCTAACATTAGAACGGTGGATATTGAATGCAATTCAATAACATTTGCTAGTTTCTCAAAAACTTCCATATATTCTTTCAAATAACGCTTGGAGAATAGCAAAAAGCGGGATTCCGGGATTTTAAGGTCATATACCGAAAAAATTTGCATCCCTAATATATTTATGGTCTGTCTAGCTATGATTATGTATATGTATCTACATATTAATTGTCAGCAAAATAGCAAACACTAGCAGAATATATAACAAAATTTAAAATTTTAGCTGTATTTTTTTGTAACCTAGTTGAAAAAATTAATAGAATTTCAAAAAAGCACCACCAAACAATTTTTTTTATTTTTTTTTTGTTTTTTGTATTTTAAATAAAAATATGTATAGAATATCTGTAGTATTTTAATATAGTTAAAAACTTCAATAAAGACATTAGATTTGCAATGCTTTTCTCAAAATCATTAAAAAAGATTTTGTTTCCGTCAAAGCTTTTCTACTGTTACCTGGTGAAACTCTAGAAGAAAGCTTAGCTTACGTGCTTTTCAAAGTATAAGTTTGTAGTAATTTTTTTTTTGGGAATATTTTTGTGTGAAATTGTCAACGAAACGTAAACCTTTTTTGTGTAAGTGGTCCCATGTTCCATTTTATTCCAAACAATATAGTTCTAAGGCACTGGTAGATTACTTATGAAAATTACATAAAATTTTTGGAAAATTTTTAAAGAAAAAAAGCGTCGTTTTACTATTTGTATTTTCTTTAGAGAATCTACAATTTCAGTGCTAATATTTCTTTTGTTTATTTTTCTGCCAAAAAATCGTGTAACTAGTCCCTAAACAGAGTGGTCCTTGGCACCTTTAGACTAATACCATCAATAATTCATTATCAGTTTATTTTAGTTGGTATAGCTACTCCTGTGAGTTAAAAAAGTCGCAAACCACACCAGCTAAGGTAGTCCCATCATATACATATGTTCGGTTATGTAAGCAATACAAATGGTTTCTCCATAGGACATGCTCCAACAAATGTGAATAGTTCAACCCATATAAACCAATAGTTGAACACTTTCTTTATTTGCTAGGTGCATAATATGTGTTTTTCTTTGATAAAGTTAAAATTTTACTACTATTAGGCTATGATTTATAAGTAAGAGACGTGTGTAGTTTTAGGTTCATACATTTTTCTACAGAAAATTACTTTGAAATTTAATAAAAATTTCCGCAAAAAGCTGTTTAAAAATCAATGAACTAATTAGGGTCCTGCCACAGAATGTTTGAAAATTGTTATATTTTTAGTTAACTAAACCACGCAGATCTGTCAATGCGTCCTAGTATACTAATTGCATTGTAGAGTTTAATATCTCAAATTCTTTTTTGTAATCCAATACCCATTTATTAGTAAAATATATTTCATTTCTAAGAAATATCTGCAAGATGAATTTGCTTTTTTTTTGGTTCACCTTTTTAGCCCCTGCTCTATGAAAATTTTATCAATTATTCTTAAAGTTTCTTACGTATATTGATAGATTTCCCCCTGCCATAAAACTCGGCTAGATTTGTAAAAAAGAAAATAAAAATTTAAACTGTTAACTGCTCTTTGAAAACTTTTTTATTGCAATTATTTTCGGCTACAAATAAAATCTACGATTGATTGCCTGCAAATTGTAAAAAAGAAAAATATTAAAGGACGACAGAAGCACATAAGGGGAGTGTAACATGCTGTGTTATAAAATGCCTATTTGTGACCTAGAAAAATGTGCGTTGGCAATAAAATACAAATTTTTTCTACGAACTCATAATGGAGTTACTTTTATAAAGCAAATCAAGTAAACGTTGTTGTATATGTACACAGGAAAGAATGCAGACGTTATGTAAAGCTTATTTCAAAAGGTATATAAGATTAGTCTAGTTGTATAATTTTAAATTTTGGACAGTCTGGAAGTTTGATGTACAATTGTTGAAAAGCTTTTACGTTAACAATTTCAAATTTCTGCCCCGTTAGGTACTTCGAACGAAAAATTACACTGAAGGTTGACAGGATTAGCAAGCATTAATTTTTTGCTGGGCACTTAAATAAATATAAGAATGTAAAACACTTTATTTTATATACACATATACATATAAGTGGACATGTATGTAAATAAGCTAAGTGGCGAGTTATTTATTAGCAGAGTTTTTCGCCAAATTGGCAAGTAACCAACAAAGTTAAATTTTATCAAAAGGCCGAAGTTCAAATAGATTGTGCAAGTGAAGAAAACCGCATATTTTTTGAAGTATAAATAAAAGCTAAATATATATGTATGCACGTAAAAATAGTTCATACATGAAGAGTCCAACAAACAGAGAAATATATAGACAAGAAGGGAAGTCTAATATCGGCTGTAACCATACATTATGTACCCAGTTCTAGGCACAAAGCTATGTGGTACCCCGACAAGATATATTGAGAATCATATGATATTTTCTTTTATTTTGTTTATTCAATTTATTTCATTTATTTTATTTGTTTTATTTATTTTATTTATTTTATTTATTTTATTTATTTTATTTATATTATTTACTTTATTTATTTTATTTATTTTATTTATTTTATCTTTTTTATTTATTTTATTTATTTTACTTATTTCATTTATTTTATTTACTTTATTTAATTTATTTATTTTATTTTTTTTATTAGTTTTATTTATTTTATATATTTTATTTATTCTATTTATTTTACCTATTTTATTAATTTTATTTTTTTTATTTTATTTATTTTACTTATTTTATTAACTTTATTTAATTTATTTATTTTATTTACTTTATTTATTTTATTTATTTTATTTATTTTATCTATTTTATTTATTTTACTTATTTCATTTATTTTATTTACTTTATTTAATTTATTTATTTTATTTTTTTTATTAGTTTTATTTATTTTATATATTTTATTTATTCTATTTATTTTACCTATTTTATTAATTTTATTTTTTTTATTTTATTTATTTTACTTATTTTATTAACTTTATTTAATTTATTTTTTTTATTAGTTTTATTTATTTTATATATTTTATTTATTCTATTTATTTTATATATTTTATTAATGTTATTTTTTTTATTTTATTTATTTTACTTATTTTATTAACTTTATTTAATTTATTTATTTTATTTACTTTACTTATTTTATTTATTTTTATTTTATTTTATTTTATTTTATTTTATTTTATTTTATTTTATTTTATTTTATTTTATTTTATTTTATTTTATTTTATTTTATTTTATTTTATTTTATTTTATTTTATTTTATTTTATTTTATCTTATTTTATTTTGTTTTATTTTATTTTTTATTTTATTGTATTTTATTTTTATTTTATTTTAATTTATTTTATTTTATTTTATTTTATTTTATTTTTTATTTTATTGTATTTTATTTTTATTTTATTTTAATTTATTTTATTTTATTTTATTATATTTTTTATTTTATTTTAGTTTATTTTATTTTATTTTATTTTATTTTATTTTATTTTATTTTATTTTATTTTATTTTATTTTATTTTATTTTATTTTATTTTATTTTATTTTATTTTATTTTATTTTATTTTATTTTATTTTATTTTATTTTATTTTATATTTTATTTTATTTTAATTTATTTTATTTTATTTTATTTTATTTTATTTTATTTTATTTTATTTTATTTTATTTTATTTTATTTTATTTTATTTTATTTCATTTTATTTTATTTCATTTTATTATTTTATTTTATTTAGTTATTTAATTTATTTAATTTTATTATATTTTATTTGCTTTATTTCTTTTGTGTATTTTTCTTTTATTTTTTAACTTAATTTATTTTGTATATTTTATTTTATTAATAGCATTAGTCAGAGCAGAGCCACTAAGCCAAATATCATTTACAGTTTGCTTTCCCCCCTCACCAACTCCTAATGACCACAAAGATGTTTATAAATAAAAAAGTTGTAGAAGTAAGAGTTCGATACTCAAAAACTGCAATAGTCAAAACAAAAA
>OX608079.1:105439032-105619032 GCA_951509765.1 Sphenella marginata
TTTTATTTTATTTTATTTAATTTTTTTAATTTTACTGGCAATACGGTAATAGTTGTTTTTGTACCTTTCAAAGCTTATTTAAAAAGTTAGTATATAGGGAGTACTTCTTTTCATATGCACTAACTTTATAAAACAGGGAACAAATTATTATTTTTATTTTAATAACAATTGTAAATGATTTTGGATAGGACTAAGGAGCAGACCACAAGCCTATTTTTGTGAGTACATAGGCGTGATGTGAACGCTTAGATGGTTTTGTACGTAACGTTTGAGCCAATTGCGCTTTACACTAATTTGAAAATATTTCAATATCTCTGACTGATTTTAATTAACAAAAAGTAAAAATAATTCCAAAAAATATCCGGTGTCAAGTTGACACAAAAGTTGACAGTGATGAATTATTTAATTTGATAATTTTTAGCACGTGTTTCATGAACGTGCAAACTGTGTACCTCTGCCAGTAACCATGCTGGCCAAGCAAATAATTGCAAGTAAACGGACGCCCATAAAGAATCTTTGTATTGCATACATTTTTGTTGTTTGTTTTTGGCAACTATACCGCTCATAAAAGAAAACGTAAATACGAAGTAGCATACGTATTTTACTAAGGTTTTAATATATTGAAACGTAGGTAAGTGCCTTTTCGTTTTATACCTTGGACACTCGTCTTGCTTAAAAGACCCATTCAATAATAAACGATGAGTTAAGCGAAGGTTATACGCATGAGTGTGTGTGTTATAACTTTTTATGCAATCTTGTAACACGTAGTTAAAGTAGATAATGTTGTTGTAGTGTAGAATATGTAGTGGTGATTTCATGAGAAGGGTCTACCTATGTAGTTTGGTACATACACGGCGTATACGTAACATTTTGCTTCACCGCAACGCCAGAAGCAGTGTGGTCGCACAACTCAATTTTGTCGCTGATATTTCATGACAAGTCTCTGCCTTTTAAGTAAATTAAGCATAAAAGCGTTTTTGTATCCGTAAAGTGGACGCCATTATGTCGCGTTCGCTTGTTCGTATATGCCCTTTCACGTAACGCACATTCAAAGCGACTTCTATTTACATATGCAATTCAGAAACTTTCTCCCCAGTTACATTGTTCATACCATCGCATGTTGGCAGGCCACATTTGTGGTGCAAGGCGCTTTTGTAAAAATAGACTGTTTTGTTGTTGTAAAACTTTGCAATTCATTTGACTTTATAGTGAAACTGTTTATAAGCATATCAAATAAGAAAGAGTGTATCGAGTTGCGTGTACTTTTTATAGCCCTCTGTTATACAGAAATTTGAGATTTCCTTGAAAGGCTAGATTTGCTGAAATTACTACTAGGAGCTTTTATAGACAATATAAATGAATAAACAATTTTGCAGTTATGACTTATGAATTGCAACATTATGTTTTATGAATTACGAGCAATGGCTTGCGAATCATCATTTATGAATTCTATATTATTAAGCGTGTAATAATAATAATAACAAAATAAAATTAATCTAATAATAATAATCATAAAAAAATGTTAGTAGTTGAAGCAATGCCCAGTTATGGAAAAAAATGATGAGGTAGTGGGAGTTAAGGTTCAAATGGGTGATCCTTGAAAAGTTGAAGGGAGTCTAGGGCACATATGTAGATAAGAGAGCATAAACCCAGTCAGTCCATTAAGTATGCCAACCTGCCGCGCACCACAAACGAACACTTATGTACATTGTACAAGCACCACTGGGTATAAACAATCACACACACAAATGAGAAGACATATTTACATGCATTTTTCCTTGTTCACTTAAAATACACTAGTTGTAAAGTTTGCAATTTTTTTTTAAACAACTCTCAATACTGTTACACTATATGTAAGCCATTGTGTAAATGTGTATGTATGTATGTATGTTTGTGTGTCTACGTGCGTTAGCATTTTGCATAGTTTGAGGCGTGCTAGCATTTTTTGATTTATGCAAAGTGCGTATATTCTCTGCATAATGAAGCTGACCATTTAAACGAACGTTGTGCGTGTCAACCATATCCTAGCTACATACATACGAGTACATATATATAGTATATACCCCACACTACTAAGTACTAAGTACATAAACACTTCTATATACATAACTCTCTTTCTCTCTGTTTAGTATAAATTTCATACGTGTATAAAGTTCTTGCACGCAGTTTGGACTGCCTTCACGCTTCTCTATTTACGTGCCCCATTCTACATTTGTTGGAGATATAGCTTTTACGAATAGAATGGTCTGAGTGTTTAAAAATGTGGTCTAACTATCAATGCATGTATGTATGTATGTATGTGTGCGACGCATTGAGTATGTCAGTGATATTAGAAGTATTGGTTGTGAGTTGAGGATAGGCAATTTAAAAATTGTGTCAGTTAGAGCTAATCATATGGCTGTATAGTGGACATGGTACACGCAATGAATGCCATGACACATTGATATGCATATTTATGAAGGCCTATATACATATATACATATATACATATATACATATGTATGTATGTTGATATAAGGATACTCAGTCAAATTGAGCTTGGTCGGCGGTTGATTTACGATAGTGCTTTACATAGCTGAACTATATCTTGTTTTATAATGAGGCTGATGCTAGTCCCAAAATTTATGTCGCTAATTCAATATCCCAAATACGTACTAAGAAAATATTTTAATTTACTTTATTTTATCCATAAAATAGATTTCATGTCACTTTTCAAGAAATTTTTTTAGTTTCACAAATTCAATCAAACGTGCTCTCTCTGCTTTATACGTGATGGTAGAATATTCTTGCCAAGAAATAGTAAAAAATTTTCGATCTTGTGGTACCTAAAATGCTTTGGTTGATTTATAGGCCATAGCTAGTACTGTCATTGGAATAAATACAAATTTTATTGAGCAGGAAGAGTACGGTGGTCAGAATTTTTGAAGCGGGTCACTTCAAATATCGAACCCTTTTTTATTATTCTAAGTATTAATTACAACAATGAAGAGTAATCGGCGCCAATTAGAACTAGCATATAGAGATTCATCAAAATAAATTAACTGCGTAAGTGAACCAAAAAAAAAATACCCTTTAGGCCAATTCGCTAAAATAAAATAAAATAAAATAAAATAAAATAAAATAAAATAAAATAAAATAAAATAAAATAAAATAAAATAAAATAAAATAAAATAAAATAAAATAAAATAAAATAAAATAAAATAAAATAAAATAAAATAAAATAAAATAAAATAAAATAAAATAAAATAAAATAAAATAAAATAAAATAAAATAAAATAAAATAAAATAAAATAAAATAAAATGAAATAAAATAAAATAAAATTAAAAAAAATTAAAAAAAATTTAAAAAAAATAAAATAAAATATAATAAAATAAAATAAAATAAAATAAAATAAAATAAAATAAAATAAAATAAAATAAAATAAAATAAAATAAAATAAAATAAAATAAAATAAAATAAAATAAAATAAAATAAAATAAAATAAAATAAAATAAAATAAAAAAAAAATTGAACAACATCCTACACACAAAATATTGACCAGCCCACCATCTACAACACGCCAACATTTTGCTTTGTTTTCTTTTGTGAACAAACTTTTTTCAAAACTTTAACGCAATGTTGACAAAACGCCAGACAACAAATCAAGCAAAATTATAGCTACACATATTTTTTTGTTGTTACAACGCACGCAATTCGTTTCCGTTAACAAGTTTACCAAAATCAAAGCAAAGAAAGGTAAACAACCCAAATTGACAGCAATTTGCTACATTAGGCGCAATTTAAAAATTAAATACCTAGGTGTGTGTGAGTGTTTGTGTGTAGTTGAGCATACCTGGGAGTGTTGTTTTGGACACACTTAGTAATAACAGCAATATTGAAAATCAAAGGGAATATCATACTTGTAATGTTCACGAGCCACTGCGCCCCCATTAGCAACTCGGCTTGAACACAACTTGTTTGTGCAGTATGAGAATTCTGCTGAAATGTGTTAACATGATTCCCAAAAAAAAAAAAAAAAAAAATTATGTTGCATAAAAATATGAAACGAAAATATTAAATGCTCAAGTTGGTGATAAGTCGAATAATTTTCAGCCAATTGCCGGCTCTAGGAAAGTTATTGCAGAGACTTCGTGGGAGAACATTTAAACAAGTCGTCGTTATTTAATTCTTATAAGTACATACAAGTCCACCTTTTATGGAAGAATATTTCAAAAACTGTACTGCTTGCAAATTTTCGTATTTTTCTACACGAGTATGAAACTTTTACAAACCATTTTCTTTTCCATGAAATTTAAGGAATGTGCCGCAGTTCCAGCTATCTGAGAAACTTCTTTCGAGTGGAAAATGCCAAAATTAAATAATCAAGTAGTTTGACTCCTTACCATCACACTTTACTCAACGCAACTGGGTACTCGTATAAGAATCAACACCTACAACTATTTGAGAACCCTGTGGTTTTTTTGGTTACTCTAAAGGGCTAGCATGCTTTCTCACGAAAAACTTATTTTGGTATTTTGTTACTGTTATTCTTTCTATTTTCGTTATTTCCATTGCTTTGTGTTTCAAACACCTGTTAGATTTCTTTAGGTTTCTTTTAAGCTGATTCAAATTACAAAACCAATATAGCAACCATGTAACTATAGCGTTAAAAAGGTGTTAGCAATTAAATTGCACGAAGGGTTGGATACATCAAACAGTCAAGCAGAGTGAAATACCCAACTGTAGTTGCTGAGTGGACGTGGTTTCTGATTAACAATTTTTTTTTTATTCTGGTCAGTTATTGCAGATATTTTTATCACTTTCTGTTACAGTTAAGAAAAGCTTAGTTCAGCTAGAACCGAATATTAAATACCCATAAGAATGAAATTGATAGTACCGAAGATATATCTTCTCTTCTTGTAAGTAATATTCAGTTAAATTTAATAAAAAAGAAGGCGTGAGATTCAAAGTTTTGAAATTTTTTAAATTTATATGAAGTCGAAATTCGAAAACTGTCTAACCCACACATTTTCCAACATTTCTCAAAAACATTTAAAAGAATTAGAAACTAACAAAGCTACAAAATTTGACTACAAAATAAGTTTTTATTGTCGGTTGCTATTTAAAACATGCGAAATCGTATTAAAAACACGCCTCTTTTCGACATCGAAAATTTCGAAAAATATATACATACATTATATCTGTATGATTGTTAATATAATAATAATTTTTATATGTATATGTTTCGAAATTTTCGACATCGAAAAGGGGCATGGCTATACTACGATTTCGAATGTTTCAAATAGTATTGCAGCAACTTTTTTTGTTGTAAGAAATGTCAATATTTTTGTTGTAAATATTACTTCGCCAAGTAATATTAATCACCCCGTGATTCGTTAAGAATTTAATATTAAAATATACGAAGCACCCTGTTATGCTAGTATATATTCAGCTATTGCGTATCATTGAGAGTAGCCCTCATGAAATGGTAACACCTATAACTATTTAATTGTCTTCTAATACAACTGTGTTCAAAAATTATTACAATTGCAGCCTTGTAAAATGAATAATTCAGCAGCTTTATATAATTTTAATTCGAAAACTAAATCAATAGCAACATATTTTTTGGTCACATTCGTAAACGCTATAAAGTCGTCAACGTACAAAGGCCAATTTTATTTGATATTAACTGACAAACCCTTTGCTATGAAGTGCTCAATGTTAACAAAAGAAATTTTTTATTATTCTTTAGGTTTGCATTTTTTTGTAAAGCACTTTTTTTTTTTTTTACGATTTAGATAATAATATAAAGTTTATTGTGCAAGCAAGCTACTGCGTTGTCAACAAAATTTGTTATAAATTGAATATGTTTCATTTTGATGATTTTCTTACACAAAATATTATGGGTTTTGAAATTTGAGGGCACACATGTTGTTGCTAAGATGAAAGGTAGATTATGCTAAATTAACTTATGTTTTGTCTACTTACCAAGATTTTATGGTTTTATAATTAATTCATAAAATATATTCGTAAAGTATATACACACTACTTCTAGGAACTAAGAGCCAGACAAAATAAGTACATGCCTTTTAGTTATGAATACGGTTAGCTATTTATAAGCTAGTATATTTAATACGTTTTATTTATTTTCTGTGATAGTATCGACAACCTCTGTATTTGGGAACGCATGCCCTTAAGTCTACAAATTTCTTAAAACTTATGACGACATTTTGCTTTTATAAATTGACCCAAATACTTTCAGGAACTTTTTCAAAACTCTTTAAAATTTTAGTATTATTCTTGTACAGATAGTCTTACAGGCTAACAGATATAATATATATTTTAAAAATATACAGACTTAAATTGAAATCTATTAGTTCAGAATAGGTATTGCAGATCATTATTGAGCTTAAAAAATCTTAAAACTTTTCCACAGTGAATATCTTGAGTACCAATAGTATTTCGAAAAAAGGTTCCCTCAGAAATTTTATTCTGATACATCACACATCCTCATCGATTCAGCTTATTTCCCAGCCTACCGTTTATGTGCATCAAATTCGGACTGTTTTTTTTTTTTGTTATAAATTGTCATCTAATTTATTTACAGTTAGCTAAATGTATGTGAGCCATGTGACTTCTTTAACTGCCAATTGCATTCAAATGTCATGGTATGTGTGGCTCATTGCACATGCACGAGAAGCTTTGCATTGTCGAAACTTGTTCTATCATGCAATCATTTAGTATATTTCTTCTTTTTATTGCTTCTCTCTCTCTTTTTGTATTTCAGTTATTATTGCTTCAAAAACAGCCTCAGGGCCATTATTTCTCATTCAGCTGACATTTGCTGTTGTAATAAATGTGTGTAGTCATGGTCAAATTGGGTTAATTTAGAAATATCTACGATACGTAGATAAAATATTATTTTGTTGCAATTAATTATAATATTTTCTCTTATTCTTTGCAATTCTCTAGATAAACATAAATATTTGTAGTATTCAGCAACTTGAAGCATGAAATGTATGTAACTCTTAATAAACAACTCTCGGCATGAATTAGTTTACATTTAGATGTGATTGTAAGAGAAAGTTTCATATATATATACATATATACATATGTATAAGACCGGACCAAAAAAAAAATTTATAAAATATTGATATCATTTTTCAGTTTGGCGAACAAAAATCTTATAGTCACCTTATATTTATAGTCTAAATTATATAGGATTGAACTCATTCGAGTAAAAAAAGGTAGATGTAGCGTATGTTTGTGTCTAAAATTTCATAGGCCCCTGCCTTCTATAGATGTGAGATTTATTCTTTAGAAAACTACATTTTAGTGTGGAAAATGATCAAATTAGCAATCTTGATGTTAACTTTTTACATAAAGTCAATATTCGTCTAAAAATTTAGCCAACCTGAGAAATCACTTATACGGCTTTTGTGTGTCACCGACGTCATACATTTTAGAGTGGCGCAAAAAAAAATAAAAATATTAAAAAAAACTTAGGGCGAGTAAAAATATAGTAAAAGTTTCAACATTTCATTTTTTATATTAGATATTTGAGTTGCCAAAAAAAAATTTTTTTAATTTTTTTGCGAAATACATAGGTCGTTTGTTACCTTCGCGACAAATTTACGAATCAAATTTTTGAAACTTTCGCAATGTTTAGAGATTGATTGCACTGAAGAAACCCATTTCTTCTGAAAAATTTTAAATTTTAAATCTGATATTGAATTTGTTACAAAGCTATATGCAACTAAATTTTGTTGTCTATATAACTTGGCAATTTAACAGCTATATTTATATGATAAATATAAGCAGTCCAAATCGATACCACCGATGATATTAAGCTCTGTAACTTTTTCAGTGGGTTTCTTCACCATTCTGAAAAACAATATCAATAAAAAAAAAATTATTATTTGGACCAGTCTAATATATGTAGCTACTAATATATAGATCTATTCGACCGAAAAAAAGTATTTTTTCGCTATTCTGAAAAATAAGACCACCACAATTTTCCGTAAACAAATTTATTTGGACCAGTCTAATATAGATTTATTAGACGGAATTGAAAACGTTGAAAAGTCGTTACCTAAATTTAAAATTTAAGTTGAGAATTTTCCGGAAAGCCTTAATATTGAGCAGCCCCTTATTTCGCTTTAAAATACTTTTTCTGAAGTCATTTGCGAAAGACGTCGAAAGGCTGCTTTGCCCTTTCCAGACCAACATTTGTGCATACACTGAGGGAACTTTCTCACATCCTGCGTATAAAAATATTCTCTCTATAAATTCCTAGCACACCCTAACGTGAAAATGTGCATATAAAAGTATAATTTATAGGTTATGTTAAAAACAAGTTTGCACTATTTATTTACCTATACAAAACTGTACTTGAAAGCGCAGATGAATGCGACACACAATACAAACACATGCACAATAATTTAAAATATATTTCACTGCGTAATTTAGTACAAAACACCATCGCTTAGGTGTAGTTGCGTCCAGTTATCTGCTTGTTTTACGATCCCTACTTACCTTACACCCCAGCCTGACACACGCACGCACACACACACGTACATATTTGAAAATTTATAGTGACTTGAAAGTTACCTGTATCTGGATGCTGCTGTTTCCACTACAAAACATTACAACGCTCAACTCAAATCAAGCTTTAGTTATTTGTTGTTTTCTTCTTAGTATTTTGCTTTAGTGGAAGAAGACTACATGTAAATGCAACTAAATAATCTAGAAGTCATTTATTTACAATCGCACCTAAGTAGCTGTGCGTTGAAAATTCAAATAATTTTGTCTCAATGGAAGCAGTTAATAATTGTACATCGATGTAAGTCTAGGGGTAGGTAGATATGCATGTATGTACATATATTAGGCTGGGCGAAAGTAAATATTTTTTTCCGGTCAGTTATAGGTTTTGTAAGTTTGATGGGGTTAGGAAGAGCTCATAATAATTTTTTTTCTTTTATTGTAATGAAAGTTTTTCCAAAACAGGGTCGCCCCTCGGCAGTGGTTTGGCAAACTCTCCGAGTGTATTTCTGCCATGAAAGGCTTCTCAGCAAAAATTCATCTGCTTTGTAGATGCCGTTCGGAGTCGGCGAAAAACCGTAGCTCCCGCCATTTTGTAGGAAAAATTTTAAAAGCGGCACGCCACAAATTGGAAGAGAAGCTTGGCGCAAAAATCTCCTAGGTGGTTGATGATATAACTGTTGTATATCGCGCCATATATATATATATATGTATATAGTTATGGCACAGTTTAACAAACGGTCACGATTGAAAGGTGAAACTTTTTCTAAAAATATTTAGGCTCTAATTATATTGATATTATTTTAGCGAAATTTTTACTTTTTAACCCATTTTTTATTATTTTTAAGATTTAAGATATACTACATACAGATTTTAATACTATTATACTCCCCAAGAAACCATATTACGGTATTTCAGTTAAGAATTTTGAAAAATATGAAACACCCTAATGCACAAGTTACTGAACAAATTTACTTTGCTTTCCTTTTAACTTAACCTGCCAGACTTTAACTTGGCCTATAGAGTAAATAAATTACAAGTTAGCACAATTGACTTCCTATTTTACGATTGTTGGTCACCTGAGAGCGTGAAGCTGCTGCGAGTTTTGTTTGCTTAAATTGACCTTGTTTTGTGTCAAATAAAATGCTAATACCTGAAAGACAAACTTGTTTATATAACTGGTATTTATACATACATATGTACATATATTTAACTACGACAGATTTATAAAAGTTACAAACCCTTTGGTAGTTGATTAGCATACAATTTTCAAACAAAACTTGTAAATTTATAATTATATTTTATATTTGTTTTGCAAGTTTGAACATGAATTTAAATTAGAGATATAATAAGTAATGCATTGCAGATGATTAGAGAAAACATTGATTTATTTCAAAAATTTATAATTTTTGTTTAGTTGAGTAATATATGGAAATGGTTTTTGTTTATTAGAAATTGCAAGTTATAGCCGCTTAAGATTCTATAGGGAACTCGAAAGAAATTTTGCTATAAAACTAAAGTAGACCAGATATTTGAAAAATTTTAAAAGTAACGTAAGTTAACTCTAATATTCTTAATTTGATAGTTTAAGGAGTTCCAAAGTGGGACTCTGAGGTTAATATCGCTTCTAGAACTGCAAATATGTTATCATAGACTCAGAGCAGATTTTTCTCTTTCAATTTGTGTTGTGCTACTTTGAGCTTTTTCCTTTTGCTGTTTGATTATTAAGAAGAAAAATAATTTTAAAAAATATTAAAAAAAAAAAAACATATGCCTACGAGGAGATTAATTCTTTTGAACTTTTTCCTACATATTTTTGGAATCTACAGTTTTTTCACGACTCCGCACGGCACCTGCAAAGTAGATGAATTTTCTCTGAGACAATACATAGAGCCGTTTGGAAAAAACTTTTTCGGACCAGTTTTTACGGTACAGCGAACACAATCCTAGCGAAATATGGACTAAACTCCCTGCCACTGAAAAATTTCGCCACGAAGAAAATGCAAAAATATTTTTTATTTAAAAAAAATAAATAAATAATAATTATTATAGATATCTAGTATGAAAATGGTGGCCAAGTTAAAAGTTTTTTTTTGATTACTCCTCCTGCCCCGTTCTCCTTGTGAACCAATCAAATTTTTGACGCAAATGGTGATTACTCGATTTTGAACGTAACGCATTGCGCTGTTGGACTCATGCTGAACTCTCCCAAAATAAATATACCCAAACTGCTCTCTTTTTCGTGTTCGACTTATATCACTTCATTCACAAAAATATACCAAAGACATTCAATAGGAAATTTAAAATACAACCACTTTACTTAACTGCTCTATAACAATCTAAAGTTCTTTATATCTTAAAATGAATTTATGTAGCAGAAAATGTGTGGGCTTAAGTTCGATATTTCGCTATTTTATTTATTTTAAATGTCACCGAAGCTTTGATTTATATGAGAAGGAAGTGAAAACCGTTTTGCGAATGCAGTTAAATATAGTAAATCAGTATGTTTGGTCATGTATTATACACTCGCCGAAAACATATTATTTAAGTGTAAATAAATATAAATTGGGTATGACATTTACCCAAACACATGTGCGTATATATGTATGTATGTATGTGAAGAGCGGCGTGTGTGCACAACATGTCGAAATTGTAAAGCTATTCATCTTGAAAATAAATGCTGCAATTTACGATGGCACATAAACAGGGTACTTAAACAAAATTTACGCTCACCAAAAAGGAAGTATTGACATCACATAGACAAGAGCTATGTATACTCAAGAAACGCTTTTTTTTTTAGGGCCCAAAGTCTTGTGGCGGTGATTGTATCGCTTTATAGTTTGGCCTAAACGATTACTGGGTACTTAAATGCACTTTTTAGATCTCAAATCGAATTGAATTTGTATGCCATCAGATGACGATTGTTTCTTCATATTTTTGATGTAGGCTAAGTTGGATGGGGAAACTATTGCCATTTTGAATAAAGAAGATGTGAGGGATTTGGTCGGGTCGTAATGCGTATCATTCGGTTAAAAGAAGTGTTACTGGCCTACCACACCAAAGGTCCAAGGTTGAAATCACGGGATTGATAGCATCAAAAATGCTTGGAAAAAAATTTTCAAAAACGAGTCTCCCCTCGGCTTTAGACTTGGCAAGTGTCTTCAACAAAGTCAAATTTAAAATTGCCTCTCGCAACTCTTCGCTTGATTGTGCAGTGAACTTGGACTATACGATCTTGCACAAATAAGTTGCCTCACAAATTAAGTGAGGAGCGCTATTTATAATATATACTTGTATATTATTATTCTGAATGAATTGTTCGAGCCTCGAAACCATATTTCATCTGCCTAACTACATTATATTTTCAAACTTAAGACTTGTTTCTTTGGCATCACTGAAGCCCGTATCATGCCTTGACTAAAGGTAAACATGCGCTCAGACCCTTCTTTTCTACCGCAACATTCGGCGAGTATCCATGTCATTGTTCGCTATTATATTTAACGCCATACTTCTCGTTTAAACACCCCTGCATAGAGGCAACTATCATAAAGTTCCAGCAGTTATTTCAGTATATACCTATCCACCTTGAGTAAAAGCCGTTTGCGCTTACCAAAACATCTTTGAATTATGGGCTCCCCAAAATCTTTCGCTGTTACGTTGAATTACTGTAAAATTATTATAAAATTATGTGAAAATATATTTTATAGCCGCAAGCTTTTAAAAGTCGCAAATAAATCCATAAACGTACAACTTTTGAGCCGAACGGCTTTGTGGCGTTGACTTATTTGAACGATGTCTTTGTGGAGTTTACGCCGTTGCCGGCACAACAAAGCCGTATACAAACATAAAATATTAATACATTTTCGTTAGTAACTTTGTTGCTGTAATGCTAGTGTTTATTTACTGACCATTTCATGAGCCACAACGAATTTTTTATTTGTCAACAATTAATTATTACTAGTATATCCCGTGGTCGAAATTCGACCACCTTAAATTAGTTTAACTTATTAAATCCTCTGTTCGCATTTTTCTCCAGTACCTAATGCCTAGAGGCATAAATATTGGAGACATTTTTATTGCTGAAAATAATTATTTATAGTTGAGTTATTGAGAGTCGCTTTCATAAAAGCTGGTTTACTCTAAAGCCGGGTAATTTGACAACTAACCAAAAAAAATCCGTCCATTAAAGACCAGTAATCATTAATAGGAGATGGCAAAGACGGTACTTAGTAAAGTTTGAAAGTCCACCATCAGACCCACCACTCCTTTCATATTCCGTCAATATTTCAATAAACAAAATTAAATTTCATGGGCATATACCAACAACATAGTTAGACTTATAATATATATAATGGTCACATAAAATGATGCCATATCGAACAAAATTGGCGATATGGATTGAAACGAATGAAAGTTCATTTTGAGATTCCGTTAACTTCTTAACATTTGCCGGTTTCCAAATTGTGTTTTTTTTTTGGTATACAGACAGTTTTCTCAATTTTTCTTTTAGTTGTATATTTTTTGAAGTCCGTATAGCGGGAGAATATTACAACTTAGACATATGATGGTTTCCTGGTTTTTTTCGTCAAATTCAACTCGGAAATATTGAAAACACATAACCTAACTGGCCCAATTTAATATTGGGGTATATGTCGACTCTTTTACAAATAAAAATTTTTATGAAGAAAATAGTTGATGTCTTTAGGAAAATTAACGCAATTTCAAACTATTTCGTGAATATAAAATTGAAGAAGCTACAAACTGCGTTTTTACTTTTTGTAGGTATATTAAATATGATATATTTCTTAAAAAATATATACTGATAAATTGAAATAATTTTTTATCTTTTTTTTTCAAACAATTCGGTTTTTTCACTCGAAAAAAGATGTCATAAACCGAAAAATATTGAAATATTGGGTTATATGTCGACTCTTTTACAAATGAAAAGTTTTAGGAAGGAAATAGTTGATGTCTTTAGGAAAATTAACGCAATTTCAAACTATTTCGTGAATATAAAATTGAAGAAGCTACAAACTGCGTTTTTACTTTTTGTAGGTATATTAAATATGATATATTTCTTAAAAAATATATACTGATAAATTGAAATAATTTTTTAGCTTTTTTTTTTCAAACAATTCGGTTTTTTCACTCGAAAAAAGATGTCATAAACCGAAAAATATTGAAATATTGGGTTATATGTCGACTCTTTTACAAATGAAAAGTTTTAGGAAGGAAATAGTTGATGTCTTTAGGAAAATTAACGCAATTTCAAACTATTTCGTGAATATAAAATTGAAGAACTACAAACTGCGTTTTTACTTTTTATATATTAAATATGATATATTTCTTAAAAAATATATATTGATAAATTGAAATAATTTTTTAGCTTTTTTTTACAAAAAATTTGGTTTTTTCAGTCGAAGATGGATGTCAGAAACAGAAAAATATTGAAATATTGGGTTATATGTCGACTCTTTAACAAATAAAAATTTTTAGGAAGAAAATAGTTGATGTCTTTAGGAAAATTAACGCAATTTCAAACTATTTCGTGAATATAAAATTGAAGAACTACAAACTGCGTTTTTACTTTTTATATATTAAATATGATATATTTCTTAAAAAATATATATTGATAAATTGAAATAATTTTTTAGCTTTTTTTTTACAAAAAATTTGGTTTTTTCAGTCGAAGATGGATGTCAGAAACAGAAAAATATTGAAATATTGGGTTATATGTCGACTCTTTAACAAATAAACATTTTTAGGAAGAAAATAGTTGATGTCTTTAGGAAAATTAACGCAATTTCAAACTATTTCGTGAATATAAAATTGAAGAACTACAAACTGCGTTTTTACTTTTTCCATATTAAATATGATAGATTTCTTAAAAAATATAAATTTATAAATATTGATAAATTGGAATAATTTTTTAGATTTTATTAAAAAAATTTGAGTTTTTCACTCCAAGATAGATGTCATAAACATAATAAACAGAAAAATATTGGATTACAAATATAATAAATTAAAAAAAAAAAAATATAATAAAAAGTTTTCGTATATTCTAAGGCAAATTCAATTTAGTAAAAAAAAAAAAAAAAACTTTACCTGCCCTGAACACGTTCTTGAACATAAGAACGCACGCATCATAGCCGGCACGCTCACCACCTGCGCCACTGCTGTATGTACAACAAAAAAGTCAAATACTGTAGTTAACAGCTTTGGGTTTTGGTGAAAACTTTGGTGAATTATTACAAATTAATGAAGCATTTTTTGTTAAATATAATATGCCTATGCAAAGCTCCTGGCCCATGAAAACATATCAAAATATATAATAATTGGAGTTATGCATTGTTTTATGAGATACACTCTGGCAATTGATTGTATGGAAAAAATGTTAGCCTATTAATATATAGATAAATGCAGAAGACCAAGCACATGTTCTGCATGTAAGTACAGAGAGTTCCCAATGAGCACAACGAGAAGAATTTGTCACTATCCGAATCCTCTGCAGAGGCGCTTCATTAGAGACTAGAGCATTTTTACTTTCTTTGATCGTTGTTAATGCGAATTTTCGTCCTACTGGCTCATCGGGATTTTTTTTTTGGTAATTTGTGTGATGTGGTTTTTTTCTGTTTGTTGGGTTGCTAACTTAGCACAGTGGGGCTGAGAGAGTACAGAAGTGCGCAGAATGAGTGTAAAAATTTGTCCAGATTACCTCGCGAAACAGGTCCTTGAATGAGCTCAGCATATATGCGGGGTATGTATTTTTGGGGTAATCCAAAGAGCCCTCGTCATTTAAAAATAGAGATGAACCCATAAAAGAAAATTTTGCTAGAGCTCCAATACTCGTACAGAGAAGAGAGAGTAATTCTATCACAGAGCGAAAAACAGCTTTTAAAGCTCTGAGCTCAACAATGCTTCGGTTGACCTTGGTTAACCACGGTTGCCGCTTGAATGCCAGAAAGTCCGAAACCGTCTGGTACTGAGTTCTGCCTTTAGAGCGTTAACTAACAACTTAACTGCTTGTGCGCTTTTTTGTGTTACAGTTATGAGGCGCAAAATGCCCAACATTTACTATGGACATTTACTGTTACAAATCGCCAACACAAGTTGCTAATTTTTTTTTCTATATTTTTTTTTTTTTTTTTTTTTTGAATTACTCTGCGTATTATTCTTCATGTGCTATGCGCTGGTCTACGTTAACTTCTATTGTTATTATTACGATTGCATTTTATGAAAATTTATTATATGCGTAAGAAAATTTACTACATTTTCCATTTCAATTATTGTACGCTACACTGCTCCCAAAACGAAATCTTCCGTTTTACTCGCATTTCTAAGCATGCCACAACTAAGCCCCCCTGCGGTTAACAATTCTCAACACACACACACACACACACACACACGTACAAACGCAAGGCTTCAACCAATTTGTGTTCGTATGTATGTGTGTGAGGGGCGAGTGCAATTTTGTGTTTCATTGTGGCAAAGCAAAGAATTTAATTGCAAAATTATGTCGCCTTGCATGGCTTGTAGCTGCAGAAATATCCAAAAGCGTGTGGAAATAAGTCTTGCTCTCTCTTCAACTTCCGCTCGGTGGTCACATTTTATATGCACCCCTCAGTGTTTTTCTAGTCGACTGTGCTTGTATGTATGTATGTAATTTTGTTGGGTATAATAATTTTAAATAAATTTTTGCCATTGTAACAGCGCATAAAATTAACGGCCTGACCCCATTCAATGAAAGTCGTTAAGAAAAAAAAAAAAAAAAATTACAAAATAAACTTAAAAGTAAAATTTGGCGGTAATTGTTTCATTACATGGCTCAGCAGTTGCGTATGAGGTTAAAGTGCACGAGCTCAAGTCACACTAGATTTATGCAACATTCATAAATTTTTTAAAAATTAGTTTAATAATTGAAAATTATTGCAATGAATGTCTACAAATGTTTCAGCGAGTGTGGTGGTAGGTGTTGTTGGGCTATAGAATGGGGTCAGGATCTGGTATGATAAATTTATCTTGTCAGCAGTGTCAACAATAAAATCTAATCAATTGAAAAAATATAAAAAAAAAATATATGTAGTCGGCCCCACGGTTTATGCGTGTCCACTTCATTCTCAAAATTACTTTTTGTCAGTGGAGGTATTTTTGATACATATTTAGTTGAGACGTGAAAGACGAGACCGGGAACCATTCACACTTATACATATCTTTCGGTCATGCGATAATTTTTTCATAAAATGTCTCTCTTAATCAAAATTGGCGTCTTTCTTCCTCCAGTCGCAGTAATGAGCTCTATCATACAGATTCCCTGAGCTTTGGGTATGGCGTTTTATGGGAAAAAGCTCAATAAATCTCTTACTTTACTTATACTAAAGAATTCACTGATCTATTCCATCAAATTCTTGGTGTTAAAAGTAAGCAAACAACTCGCAACAACAACACCTTCTCCGCAACAAAAAAATCTTTCAATTTGATATCTAAGTGTTTGTATCTGTATCTCATAAATATACACATCTCAATACGCTTAGGTTTTAAAACGTAACTGCAGTCGCATAATAAATAAAGCACAAAACATATTTATATCAACACGCTTATTTTATTTGCATATGATTGAAAGTAAAAAATCTCTAAAGCCTTCAAGTGTAAGCAAATGAAACAGCACTTGTGGCATTACTACCATTCACACCAATATTTAACAAATCAAAGCTCGGCAAATGTAAATATGCATGAATATCAAGAAAAATGTGTAAAAATTCTCAGAATTCTATGTGTGTATAAGGATAGGTAATGCAAAAAAAAACAACAAAATAAAATAAAACATATGTACGTAATGCAGGGGATTACTAGCTAGTAGGAAAAATTTTTGATGCTGAACTGGTACTAAATTTCCAAATAAGAACTAGTTTGATAGTAATTAGTTAGTCACCAGTTAACAATCGAAAGTTGACAGTTGACCGTAATTTATAAGAAAAATCTATATCATTAATCTCACATAAAACTTTACATTTTGAACCTCACCCACTCAAATTTTGATGAAATTTTACACGGAAATACATTTTACATAACATTTTTATGAATTGGATTTTAGAAAAAATGTTTGTTAGAAATATAATTTGGACAATACATACTTCAAAGAGAAAGTTTTTAAAAAATTATATTTCAGTTTTTAAGTATGTTATCTATATAAAACAGAACTTTCTTAAATTTTTTTTTTTTTTTTTCAAAAACAATCGGCCTTTAAAATATTTTCCCAGTTAAAAATTATATTAAAAAAATAAAACAAAAAATTAAGTAATGTAATATTTTAATAGGTATGTATTCTAAAGCTAATTTAAATACCTTTCTAGTTCCAAAAGAGCTTTAAAATCGGTTGAGCCACTCCTTAGTAATCAACGCTTAAAGGTAACTATTCTTTGTATATACACATGTAACTACGAGTAGTAGTGTTTCCAAATGCATCAAAAGCACTATAGTGTTTCTCTACAGTGTTTCTCTACTACAGTCTACATGCAGTTTTGTCGCATGCCTTTCTATGATAACGTGTTTGTATGTTTATAAGCGTATAAATGCGATTATAATAGCCGTATTTTCTTTCTACATTCTTGCATTCACTTATGATGCCGTATATGTATGTGTGTTTGTAGATATATTTCATATTCCTGTTTTGCTATTCCCTTGTATGGTGTTGTATTTACCCAGTGAGAAAAGGGGCATGCATTATATTTTTCTCTCTCATAGTTCTTTCAACAATATGCCATCTTCAATTTTTTTTTTTTTCAAAAATGCCAAGTTTCACTGGATAGGTTTTGATTTTTTATTCATTTAGGACAAAAACTTATTATAAGGTATTTTTATTCTCTTTACAAATGGTTTGTATGAATTTTTCTGTTTCAAAGAAAATCATCAAAACCAATTCTGATATACCTAAAATTTTGCGAATTATCACTGCGATGAAATTTTGCTATTAAACTGATGACCAGAAAATTTTCTAAAAACTAAATCAAAGCATTTTTTTTAATTTCATTAACAATTGCAGGAGGGCCAATTTAATAATAATTTAATTATTTAATAAAAGTTTTTAATTTAATAGAAACGGAAAATTGTAGAGACAACGGTCATAGCTTTTCTTATAGATCCATTTCGGAAGCTAAACAGAAGAAGCTGTATTTTTGATAATTTTCATTCGATAATCTGAATTCTGATTTTTGTAACAGAATCCACTTAAAAAAAAATTTCAAAGTCTAGTTTTTTGAACTCTGAAAAATGGCCAAATGGTTTAGAAAAAAATCTAGAAAATTTTTAAGTATGCATCTTTGTAGCGCAAACAATTGTAGTAAGCAGAGTTGGCTCAATAATTCCCCTAAATTTGTAAAAGTTTTATTTTACGGGCTGCTCCAAATTTTCTGCCATAAAAATTAAATTCTTTTCTTGCATGATTTCTTGTTGCTCTTATTTGGCGATTAAGATATCGATTCAACATAATGAGGCCAAATCTCACGTTTTGTCTGCGCCAACAAAATCTATGTATTATTGCTTATGACAACAGAAACACATATACATATATGATTAAAGGTGTGAAAGAAAAACACCAAAAAAAAAAAAAATTGATGTGGGTGAAGTTCATTTATTCATGATAAAGAAATAGCTAATGTTAAGCACATTTGACCGTTTGTTTTGTTATTTTCTTCATTCAAGCTTTTCTATAACCTTTTGATTGCCGGAAGTTAATGTTCACACTAACAATTGAAAAACAAAAACCAAAAAACGGTATGAGAAAATAATGAAAAAAATGTGCGTGAAGACTGAAACTTTATTATAGCTCGTGTTTCAATGCCTTAATGCGCATAAATCTTATTCATAATTGATTAAGGGCGGGTCAAGTTGAAATTACAGATGCCAAGCCAATCGAAATAGCACACCCTTGTAACACACGAACGCCCATGGACCACACAAACAGCTACATTTCACACGACATTCACAACCGAATTTTGTATTTCAAGTAGACACGTGCAAAGACAAAGGCTAAGGGTCCAAACAAAATAGCCAAAAAAAAGGCAGCTTCCGCTCGATGTGGCCAAATTATAGTGGACAGGCAGGCCAAACAGATTGATACCCAATCTTAGTTGCAAACACACATACACACTTACTCAGACAGCAAATGGAAAAAAAATACTTTGTTCTGATTATAATGCCGATTTTATTATGGTTCGAATATTCGCTCTTTTTATACCCGGTGGTGTAGAGGGTTTTGGGGTAAGGCAAATTGAGGCGTAAGTTGAAGAAGATAAATTAATATTAAGTATAGTAAAAGTAGCTATAAATCTTAGTCCATTTCTGCCGAAGCTTAAGAGTTTGACTGATGCCCTCTAACACGTAAGTATAAAGTACGAGTGGCCTTTCGGCTGTGGTCGCCGAACCAGAGGCGACATCGATACTTTCGAAAAACGTAGCTGCCACATCACCTTCACTGACGCAGATAAACTAATGCAACTTGATAAATAAAATGATGATCGTTTTAATAATCTTTTTCGAAGTTTGGAAAATACGATTTTTTTATAAATGTTAAAATTTTGATATTATTTTCGATTTGTAGTAGCAGTCTCGAGTAGAAACACCTAGCAAATTAATACAAAATTGGATAAAATGGAGCACTCTGAGAACGCTCTGCCAGTGAGCAACCAGTCGAAGCATATTTCTCTCCATACAACCTGCAATTGGCTATACACCAAGCAGTGTTGTCCGATTGTTCGATACCTTAAATTGATACTTTTTTCTTTTTCTTTTTTCGGTGTCATCTTTTTTACTTAACGTTCGCTGTAGCCTTTCCATTACTTATTGCCTTTCTGCTATCCATATATATTGGCATTCGTTGTCCTTGTATGGTCGACAGATTTCTGGTACTTTATGGCATTTCCTGTACGAATATTTGAAATTCTGTTCATGCCAAAAAGAAAAACGAGCATGCCATAACAGTACCAGCAAATTGTTATCCTTTAATTTGTTACAGACATTTTTCTTTTCATACGACCACTCACAAAAACATATACATACATATCTACTTGTCCCTTTTTTTAAGCACAACCATACAAAAACATATCGACTTTGCCGTATCCTGCTCACTTCCTTACGTCCATTCAATTCACTTGGCGCACATATCAATTTCGTAACAGATTGCTGCTAATTGAAATGTAAGCCTACGTAAGTAAAACAAGTAAAGACGAGCAAAAGAAGGCTATTAAATCGAAACCACATTAAATTATCTATTTCTTAGACAATTTTATAGGTAAATGGTTAAAGCTAATGTACATACATATGTAAGTGTGTGCGTGTCTGTGTGTGGGCATTTGTGTAGGTGGTGATTAAATGCTCAATCGACATGCTCAACACATCATTTATCCAGTGCGTAAGTGCGTCCTATCGTACAGAAATACTTTCTTTAATATATCTTAAGCTGAATCAGCCTACTTGTAAATGCCATGTTCGCTTTACTTCCTTCGATTTTGTTTCATTCCACAAAGTTTTCGAATAAAATATTTATAAATACTTTTATTTGTTGTCAAGCTTTACATATTTTATCATCGGCTATAGGGAGCTTTATAACTACGCTGAAGTGTCTGCGAGTCATTAATCATTTTCAATGATTTAATCGCATGAAACTTAATATTTCGCTGTAAGTTTGTATCACTTTTCGCTTTGCTTGTTTTGAGTTGCTTTTCACCTGAGTGCGCTTTTGTTTTTGATAAATGATTGGGCATAGCAAGTTGAGAGTGAGTTATGCTTTAAAAATTTTTTAGCGTATATTTGCATGACTTATTCCAGGACGCGTCAATGAAAACAGCACTCTCCTCGAGAGTAAACCAAAAAAATTCAAACAAAAGCTCAAACTACTCTGACGTGTTTCTGGCTTGAGGTTAGCATTCAACAAGTTTCGAAAGTATGCTGTTTAGTATAGCAGTCAAGGGATATTTAATGCAGCTCACTGACATTCGTCTTGTGGACCTCTCGATCGAGAGTAGCGGTTTGCCCAAGCTTTAATTGCCAAATAACTTTTGTTGGCCCTTGAAGTCAGTGGATGTATAATGTTTGTCTATGCTGAAGATATTTCGTTCCTACGATATACATATGTATGTAGTAGGTTTCAACATTCTTCCTTGCTTCCCTTTCGTTCATTTAAGGGACCACACGAGGGACTCAATGGAATCAGTGAAACGACGAACTTAACAGTTATACTCAAGTTATTAAAAGGTTTTTAAAGGCAGTATTTTGTCAGGAAGTAAGTAGGCGGTAGGATGCTTTCCAGTCGTGGGTCAGTTGAGTATCGTCTAACTTTATTAAAAGTTTAAATTCCTTTTGTACCCACTTTTTCATGCTATGAACTTTTAGGTCTCCTTTGAAATACTACGTTTTATTAAATGTTCCAGTGTAAGCTAATACTTAAATTGAATTTAGAATTCGAAACTAGCATAATAACAGACCTTTAAAAATTCATATTAAGGTTACATCTACGAAGTTGTTCGATATGCTTAAAAATGTACTCGCTAGCTTTATAGAATTACAACAATTTTTTTTTAATGTCGTCTTTGCTGCTGCTATTTATTCAATACTGGGCATCTCATTGGTGGCAGCACATTACAATGATGTTTATTTTGTTGTTATTCTTGTTGTAGCTGCCCCATCGATAGAAACTTTAACATGACAAATTCAATTGTCGTTTGATCCAACACGAAGGAAAACATTTTGCAATGCGACTTGCTAACTTCGTGCAGCCCACTGATGGCCTAATAAGAGTTTATATATGGCTACGTAGGAAGCTTTAGAGTTAACTCTCGTATGAGTACAGTTTTCTTTGTAAACGACTTGAAGTATGTGGAATTGACCCAATTGGAAATTTTTGATCAAGGAATGGTAAGACGTTTACTTAGTGCTCTGGCGCTTTATTTTCTATTGATTCAAACAGTATTCGATAGTATTTGACAATATGAAGTAGTTTGATCGCCCTCTTTTCCAAAATAAATCCAGCCAGAGATTATTCCTCACGGTACCTGTGGCTCACTTTGTTTGTCCCAACAGATTCATCAAGTTGCTAACGAATCGGAAGATAAAATCTTCATCATTTTCCTTTTATTGCTTTGAAGCTAAATTTATGAGCAATTGAACTCAATTTCTATAGTCAGCCTATTTATATTAGATAGTAAGTTCCTATTAGGTTATCATTCTAGGTTATGTATGAGTTAATATTAGGGGTGTTAATACCGCGATGCTGTATTTTATTGGGAAATTACGGGATTTGTTTTACGATATGAGCCAAAAAAACCACCATTAGTGATTGCCAGAATTATGGTAAAACGAAGAAAGATAGTAGAAAACTTGCAGAAGAAGAAGTGTCTTAGTCCTACGACGCTAGTGGTTGACAGAACGTACCAAATTTCTCTGATGAAGGAGGGAATCTTTGGAAATTGATCTTTAAAAAACTTTGGTCTATAAGTTTTTCTTGTATATTTAAAAAAAAAAGTTTTAATAATTATAAAAAAAAAGTTTTAAAAATTATAAAAAAAATAGAAGAAGACATTTTTTTCATAAAAAGAATATTATAACAACATATTTACCAAATGAAAGCCTATAACAATTGCAATTTCTAAGTGATATCATATTTCCAATTATTTATTATATTCATATGTAAAAGCCAGATTCTTTCTAAAATTATTTGTGCCCTTTGTAAGCTTAACTCTGTAAGAAAAAGGAACTGCCTGGAACTGGAAATCCCTTAACTAATACCGCAAATATAGAAATTCAAAAAAAATTGGCATCCCTAATGTACATGTATGTGTGTGTGACTTGCACTTACTCTGGAATTCACCTGATGAATTTATCTAGCGTATGTTCTAAGATGTTGTCGTTGTCTGGTAAATTGGTTTTCTTTTTGTCAATTGGGGATTTCAATTGTTGCTTAAGAAAATACCTTACAGCTACAAATAACAGTAATAGAACAACAGCAAGAACAACAACAACAACAACAAATCTGAAAACATAAGTAGCTGTAGCAAGGTTGGTAAGACATAAAATAACTAAAAGTAAAAAAGAGTAACTAAATGGATAGAGCTCAAGGCGAATTGCGAAACAATGAGGAAGAGAGATAGAGAGAGAGAGAGAGGGAGAGCGAAGTGTAGTAAAAGTGGCAGTGGAAGCCAAAGGCGCATAGCAGATGAGCTGTGAGATATAAAGTAACAAGCAAAAGTACAACCAATGTAACAATAAAAACAACAACAACAATGCCATCGATGACAGCAGCTAGCAATGTTGGCAGCACAAAACAAAAAAAAAAGAGGAAAAATTTTTAGAAGAAAACGGTGAGATAATTTAAGCTTAGATACACTTTCAGCCAGTAGTCAATGGGTATTGCACTATGGCGTGCGAAAGTATGTAGTACAACAACTCAAAGAAATGTGTCGTATAGGAAAAACTTGTCGGCTAGGTCAGGCGTCTAAGGAGTGCAATACTTTTTGTTTGTAACATTTTTCAGCTTTCTAATAGCACGGCCAGCAGCTTAATGTGCACAAAACTCAATTGAGAATTGATAAAGTTGAAAAGAGTTTTTTTTATTTGTTTTTTTTTTTTGTTTCTTTATTGCCTGTCGGTAAAATTTCAACGGCCAATTGGTAGTCGTACTGTCGAAATGACGCATTGTATGCTGTTAGCCCAAATTACTGGCATGAAGGTTTTCTGTTTTCTTTTTTCTGTTTTTTTGTTTTTGTTTTTACTTCTAACAACAAATAGAATAAATGTGCTATGTTGGTATGTCAATACATGTCCAAACTGCGACCTAAAGCTCTTGGGTCTTCTTAGCCTGCGGCGAAGAGGCAATGTCTTGTGCAAAAGTTATATCAACGGCGTCGACTAAACAATGACATAATGACAAGTGGAGAAGAATTTAAGCGATAAATAATTAATTGATTCGACAGAGAAATGTTGCGCTTCAACAAAAGCGTAAAAGCAAAAAAGAAAGATGGCAAAATAAAAAGTTTTAAAAGGAAAACAAAGAGTAAAAGGTATGGAATAAGTTAAAAAGGCATATCGGAGATAAAATAACAACATACAAAAAGTGTGTGTAGTTTAGTTATAGGACTTACAATAGCTTCGGCAGAAAAATGTGCACCTTATAGAGGACTTATAAGACAGGAGCAAAAGTAAGTAGCTTAAGGTTTTCAATTTATGATCCTGCAGACACTCACCGGAGGTTTAGAGAAATTTTAGGGACATGCGCAGTACCTTGGCGGCCATATATCAGATACGAATGAGACCACATAGAAGCACTACTATTTCTACCCAACGCAGTTGAGGCCTCCATCTTTGTTATTTGTGTGCTGAGGTGTCGATAATTAAAGATCGTGGAAAGCGCCTTACTTCGCACAACACGAAAAAGCAAATAGTTCACTCTATACCTGAATTGAATTGAGCTGCCGCTGTATACCTTATTTATCGCTGCTGATTACGGTTATTATTTTTCTGGGTTTCTTCTCGAATACACAGATACACTTGCACTACACCATAAATGAAATATTTAGTTAAGATAAATGTTTAGTTGGCCTGTTGTCACACACTTAATTAAAGTCAATGAATCTACTCGTATCAGTCTTACTTTGAACTCAAACTTCTTTGGGATTGAATTGGCCCTCTAATGGGACTTTAGTATAACAATTCTTTGGAACTGCATACTTAGCTACCTTGAAAAATCTTTACTAGACCTTAAGTGAAATGTGTTTTGTTACATAAATTGTCAAACATCAAAAAGTTTCGCGTAGTTGAATGATGTAAAAAAATGGTAGTTATGTTGTACACCATAGCATAACGTTAAATGTGTTGTGGGTTCAAATCGCTTGTGGTTACCGTGAGGTAGAAAATAATGTAAGCAGAAATTTATAACTCAAGTAGAAAAGCTGAGTTAACCTTAATTTACTAAGCTTAAAACATTGCATACATACATACATCCTATAATGAAACCTTGAAGCTCATATATGAAAATGGTGTCGTCTATATAAATTACAACTATATTTACTTTTCACAGTCGGATTATGAAAAATGGAAAAAAAATAATCAAAATCCATAATAAGCAGAGTTGTGTAGTAATGATTACTTTAAGAATTTAAGTACCATCAATTACCAATTACAAATAATCGGAAATGTAATTAATTCATTTGTTTGACACGCGACGTGTATTCTAGCCTCTAAAAGTGGAAACTACTTCTGGTAATTTTCTTTTCAGGAATTGTAATTACAATTACACTCATTAGTAATCAGCTCCTTTTCCTCAAAGCTAGTAATTTTTTTGAGAAATTGAAATTGCAACTACATTCCTCAGTAATTAGGAATAGTAAGCAATTAATTTTCCTCAAAAAAAAAAAAGTTAATAAATTACCAGATTTTATGTGAGCAAAAGGCTTTGATTACTATTCCTAATTACTCGCTCAAGAGGAATTGATTACTATTCCCAATAACTGAGGAATTTAATTACAATATCAATTTCAATTCCTCTAAACAAACTACCAGTTTTGATGTGAGGAAAAGGAGTTGATTACTGACGAGTCTAATAATAATTTCAATTCCCCAAAAAAAATTACCCGAAGTATTTTTCTAGAAGGGTAGAATTGAATCTACCCAGCTCTCACCATAAGCAATGCTAGTCAATGCCAAATCGGGACACTATAACCTGATTACCGATATGCAGCAGAATATTATATGCTTGGTTGTGAGCTCTAGCAACAAAGTTGTTGTTAAATAAAACGTTTTTTGGAATCTAGGAAATCTGCTATATTTGATTTCATATGTGTTCCAGTGAATTATTACTTCAACTCTCTATGAGATCTGAGGATCGCTACAAACCCATTGATTTTATATTTTATTTTAACATGGTCAATGACTGATAAGGAGCCTTGGTCACCAATGTATTAGCATACAACGCAGGTTTTACGAGTTGAGCTTAACATATTTTCATATAAATTTGTTTCTTCTCCGTCTTTAAATAGCACTTAACCATCCTAACAATTTTGACCATTCCACTCCATAGCTCGTCAGTAGTTTCTTCTCATTGCAAGTAGTCTCTTCCCGGTGCCAACTGGCTTCAATTAAAAATACCATGGAAGCACAAATCGCTCTCCACTTGATCCTTCATTCAGAATGTTGGTATTCCACTTTCTCTTTTTCCACCGACAGGTGACTATAAAAATACTTTCTGGTGAGGAGTCAAAAATGTGTGTTTCCTAAAGATAAAAGTATCTACATACATAAGTATTATGACGCTTATATATGTGTACGTATGTAAATATTTCATGCAACCTAATTACTTAGGGGAATAATTTGCTGTTACCCACCCACAAAAAAAAAGAGGAGGAAGTACATATATATGACAACCTTTCATGCTAGTCATCTATCCTTATGCGGATTATATTTGTGTTGATATTTAGCTTATAATTCAGCATTGTGAAAAGGTGTGGGCTCTTACACATGTGCCTGTATATGTGAGATACTGACACGTTTTTTCACTTTCAATTTCAATTAAGTTTATGCGTTCATATGGAGTGAAAACAAAAACAAAAAGCATAAATAAAACCATATACAAAAAAAAAATACCAAAAAAAACAATTAAGAACATTCATTTTCATAAAAGTAATTTGGTGTTTTATATTTAATATGTACTTGGAATTGAAGCGTTTGCGTTCCAACAATAATGGGCTGGAACAAGGGAAGATAATCATAACAATAAGAATAATTAAAATGACGCAACAGTACAAGTAAAGTGGCCTAAGTTGATACTCGCAATTAAGTACCTAATTATGTATATGTATATCAGCGTATGTACATTTGTATTTGTGTATGTGAACGTCTGTAGATATTAAAATTTTGTTATTTCAGAATTTAACCTAATAAAGTTATAAATGTTACATAACACAATAACACAAGAAAATTCAAGCTTTTTTGTGTCCGTAGAACCACGATTTTTTTCTGAGAGCTGACTTCGTACAGATAATTTATAATTCAAAATGTTTGAGAACTTTTTTATCAGCAATGAGTATTTGTGTCAATACGACATAAAAGAATATGTTTTTGATATTTATATGCAAATAAAAACGAATTTACTAACTTTTTTATATTTTTTATTATTTGAAGTTTTCACGGTCTCCAGACAAGATGATAATAAAGCTTATTATATGTTATTAATGGAGACACAAAAAATATATACGGGCTAAAGTCGAGCTAAGATTTAGAAAACAATCTCGATACCTCGTCACGATGAAATATTGCTTTAAAAAATACCATTAGATGGCACTGAGATCGGTATGATGAATATCTGTTTTGTTGTCGTTGAAATTTTTATCATTGCTGAGGTTTTGAAGAAAATTCAATATGAGAGAAAACACTTTGCACGTAAAAAAAACGTATATTTGTTTAGTGTAAAGAGGGTTTCTCTGTTACAATTAAACTTTTTCAGCTATTCGGCTTACTTCGCTTACAATCGCGTGCCCCACCCATTGAGCACACACAGAAACGTTTTAAAAAAAAGTGATTAACAAGAAAAAGCTTTCAGAAATAATAAAAAACATATTTGATTATTATATGTATGTATGGAGCATGTTTAAACTTTTCGGTGAAGTTTAAAAACAATTTTCAAGGATTAGTAAGCTCTGTTCTTAAGCTATGCCGAAAGAAATGGAAATTTCTAGCGGCCAAATGTAAGGTTCGGAATATACAAAAAGCAATTCAAATCTGGATAATTTAGTTTTATTCAGTTGTTTTTGTTTAATCTCCAAACTTAATTGTATCGTTAAAGACCTTGTGTCCAAACATAATTAGATACATACATACGAAGCTCTAATTTAGCATTTCGTAGGCAAATCAGTTGGAGTGCTGAGCTTTTGCCAGTTTTCTTTTTGTCTCACCTAGGTATTATACTCTTTGCCTACATAAACACATATTGATATATGCAGTTTCACGTTTCTCTTGGTTCATTTATAACTCAGACAAAGATTTGGTAATAACACCAAATTCTGCATTGAATTCATTCATTTGAACTCAACTACTTTGTACACGTTTAAATATCTGTTAGAGCATACAATAATCAGTGTTGGTAACCAATTTTATATTTCTGCATTAGAATATGCCGACCTGTAAAGGCGGGGATGTGCTCATATGTATGTATGTGTGTGTGTGTGTGTGTGAGTAATCGTGCATGGGCGTTAGAGCTATTTATGCATAGCTGCATGCTAAGGTATTCAATTCGAATTCAGATGCAGCAAAATTCCGACTTGACAAATAACTGGGGATTTTCGCATTTTGGGTGTATTTATCTGGCGCGTTAGCATTACATACATACAACGGTAAGTAACAAGAGAAACTCCCTAAAATAAGTACCCTACAGAGAAATTTGGACTAGAGCTATATTAGTGATTTGGAATCTTATAGCCACATAGAATCATCAAGCGGAAGTAGAAAATCTAAATATCCCCGAAAATCAACAAAACACAATGGATCCAGGAAAAATTTTTCCAGACTACAAATGAGCTTCAAGCTAACAATAATTTTTTTTTTCAACTAAGAGTAAACCTGGTTTTGCTTTACTGCACCTCAGAATTTATATCTGACTGAGTCGGATTTTATTCATTATATTTTGGTCGATATCTCGACAAAAATTCTCAGAACTGTTGATTTAGTTTCTATTGAACACTACCATAAATTTTTATGGAATATTTGCACAGGCGTGATGTTGTAATTTCATTGTAGTTAAGTAGAGATAAAAACTACTCCCTTAATTTTTTATTTTTTTTTCAAGTTTTTAATAAAAGCTACTTTTTAAAGAATGGAGCCCGTCTGCATGCATTTCTTATTGAACAATTTCGGAAGCAGCCATGCTTTGTGGAGTATAATTTTAATTTCAAGTTCTTGCGAATTTATTTTTTATACATTTCCTATTTCCTAATAGGCTCTTCACAACTATATTTAACATAGATATTCTTGCCGCAATGACAACAACAAACTAGATATTACCGCAAAGCGTTGAGCGTCACAATGCGCTTCGTTGCGCACTGAGGCGGATTTGTTGGTTAGCTGTTGATGGTGGCTGTGATGATGATGATGATGGTAGCGGTAAATTCACACTACCACATTGCATTGAAATGCGCCGCCAAAGTGCAAATAACGCGTGCAAAAACAACAAGAAAAACACAAAAAACGTGTGATCACCAGCATTCCAAAATCATACTACAACAAACAGTACACACCCGCACACAGCAAAACGGAAGCAAACACGAATTAATGCTGATGTGTATAAGCCGACACCAACGCGGAAAGTGGCGCGACGGGGTGAGATGTACGTACATATGTATGTATGTATACAAAAACTCAAATAAAACTTCAAATACCTTTCATGGGATATTTACATTCATTCGTATGTACAGTGGTGGGCTTATAATTGGAAATGATAGGAAAGTGAATTTAAATTATTTGAAAAATTCTAACAATGCTTGCTGTGACAGTTTTGAGTTACTAAGAAACTGTTAAATTAATTTTAAGATTTTTTTAACCATTACAAAGGTATTTAATAAATCTACTTTTGAAAATAGATATACACTGAACAAATTTTTTTTGTTAAAAATTGGGTTCTTAATAGAGAAGATTAAAAAAATTGTTTTAAGGTATAATATATGTACATATGTATAACAGCTTTAAGCTAATATATAGCCTTTTTCCACACTCGTTTATAATATTTATAGTATATAAATGCAAATTTTAAAATTTTTTGGAACTTGAAAACCTCATTTTAGTTTTCAGATATTTTATACATATATGTACATATTATCTGCAAATATACCTCTCAAAAAAAAAACTTTTTTAAACGTTTGTTCTTTGAATAATTTAATCAGCTTAGAATTTATTTTCATCAAAATAATATTTTCAGTGTAATATACAGTTCTTTAAATCAGAGTTGATTCAAGTACCTTTCTCCCCGCCTTTTTTTAGTCAGTAGAGCCATTCCCTAGTAATCACAACTTAAAAGTAACTAATACCATCATAATTTTTAAATATCTCAATACCTTGCTAGGCCTCTAAATTTTTCTAAATTTTATGAAAACGCAATTTCTAAAAATGACGCTGTGTTTTTGAATTCAAAATGTATCTACCTCTATGCAAAATTTCTTCAAAATTTTGAGGTGGTCGGATTCAAAATGTGAATTTTTTCGATAAATATTTTCTGCTAAAATAGTGAATAGTATGCCTAGTTGTTATCACATTTTGTCCTTCGAATCCATTTATAAACCCACCACTGTACATATGTACATATATCTAAACATGTATGAATAAAAGTATGTGTGATGTATTTTCCAACACATATACATACATACATACATACATACATTGCCTTTTCATTATTGAACTTAATTCACTCATTCGCGCACCCACTCAACACCTGTTTCTGTTCATTCATTGTCATTATTTACCTACCCTTCCACTACCTCTATGCACATATGTATGCATGTTTGTATATCTAAAACAGCAACCACTACATTAATCATATTCAGTGCCCAAGTTCAACGCCAAAATGCGACATGAATGCATTGTGGGTTTATCAACCGTACAGCTTGCTATACACCTACTCTTAGTTTATTCACTGCGCTCATCTGAGCAGCTTTCTATGTCTCTATTGTTTAGCTGCATAATATTCACTTTTCATTTTGTTTGCTTGCCATTCTTGTAATTTTTGGTGTGAATATGAATAACGCGAAATGCATGCATTTCCTTGTACGTACATAAATACAATGTAGACATGAATTTTGTGATTCCAATGGAAAATTCATACAAAACATAACATAACATACAACAGTTCGGTACTGGAAGCAATTCGAATTTGTGAGCACAGTTAAACGGTTAATTAGCGGCAAGTCTGCATGAAAGGGACAACAATTTATGGCACTAACATTCTTATGGTTTAATTCTATATAATATGCTGGACTCTTTATGAAATATTTGCAATGATTGATTTTTTAATGAGAAGCAATGTGGCTGCTAAAACGTTCTGAAATATCGATATGTATCTACCATCAATATGAGACTTAATTTTTTTTCTACGCAAAGATAAGCCCAAGTGAAAGCATGGAAGATTAGAAAATCTAAATTCAGAAAAACAGTGACTTTCTTATTAATTTGTTATTATTATTATTTAATTTTATTCTGTCCTGTAGCTAGGGAGTTAGCTAAAATCCGATGAAAATAATCGTTATTTTAAATGAATTGTTTTAAATAGCTCAAGCTGTGCGCCACCTAGCGCAAGCTTTTCAATATAACAATTTCTGAAATTTGACTAAAATTTTAAGTCTCTAGCTCAGTGGACAGCTACTCAACAGCTTAGGAATATTTAGTTATATCAATGAGAGAGGTCCACATAGCTAACGAAAACTAACTTTCTAAAAAAAAACAATCGATTATTTGTTCACATCCATCTCCCTAAAATAATCGGTCTTTTTGATTTCTGAGAAAATTTTATTTAATGCTGAGCATTTGCAGCAATTATCTATTTTATTTTTATTATTATCACACTCAGTTGAAGGGAAATTTTATTGTTTCTTTGTTGTAAGTAAAAATAATTTTCGAAAATTTGCGGGTGGATTTCGATCTGAATTAATAAAATTTCAAAATGGTCAATTTCGTTCTGTCTTTTATTGTAAATAAGTTGCACTTGAAGCTGTTATTTATAATACAATGCGTTTCATAAATATAGCTCACTAAAAAATAATATACTTTAATTATATAAACTATCATTTAAATTTCGTTATTTTTCCTACAGCATTCTAATTAAAGAGTGGGATAAATATGTCTGCTATTTTTTATATAATTTAAAAAAAATATTAAAAAAATTTGAAAATTATAAAAAAACAATGTGAACTTCTTGGAATTAACAAAAAGAAATAAGAATTTTGTTGAACATAAAATTCGATCATTATAGGGATACAATTTAACCCAGATAAACCCGAATTACTTTTTGTCGATTTTTTTGAATGTATTGTGTATTATTGCTTAAGTGCCCTTCAAATAACCTGAAAATTATAATTGCTAAGGTTTCACCCCCTCCCCCTGGTCACAGCACCCCATCCTTCTGGAAGGCCTTTGGGAGAATACCACAATAGTTGTGTTAACAAATTTTTCCAAAGCAATAGAAATAAATTCAACATTTTTTTGCCTTATTTATAGATTCAAAGAAAAATATAAATTAATTCAATAGCTAAATTGGTATTACAATTTTATGTTTATATTGGTAGTTTGCATACATACATATGTATGTATAATATAAAGTTATTTGTTGCTTTATCCATGACTTTATGGAAAAAGTAAGGAAGTACATAGACTTATTATCATAAAAATGCTTAAAAGTTTTATTTCCTTTCATAATTTATAAAGCAATCAACATGTAATGTCGCATTGTATTTTATGCATTTCGTCGTTGCTTTTTTGGGGCAATTACTACAAACCAATTATTGCTTTTTGCCTGTTGGCAGCAATGCTAAGTTGCTATACATACATAATGATCTTTGCGATCATACCGGCTATCAATCAAAGCTGACTGGCTAGCACGTCCTCTCTGTGTAACTATTCTTTTGTTGGACTCCAAAATAGAGCAGGCTAATCTTCGCCGAAAATTTAAATAGTCCACATTATCCTCAGGACGGTTGTATAGAGTTGAATGCCATGTAAATTGTTGATGGTAGGATTGTTTTCCTCCCCAGAATCCTCATCAGTGACATCATCATTAAAATTGATTGGGGGTAAAACTACCACATCAAATCCATTATCAGGAATATCGCTGTTGTTGTTGTTGTTGTTTTAGCACCAAAATCACTGCACGGAGGTTTTGGGGAGTGTTGTCGAAATGCCAGTCCGGTACTCCCTTGCGGTACTGCCCGACTGTCGGGTAGCGATTTGGTATGACCAGTGTAACCTTCTAGGTCATGTCATCCCTCGTTCCGAAAGGAAAGAGAAGATGGGTAATGAGAGGTGAGAGGCATCACATCCGTGGATCTTACGACCGGTATGCCTACCGCGGGCATATTCTAAACCCCTAACCCGCAGGGGTTACAGGAATATCGTCGTCATCGGCAGTTTCGATGATGTCTAACAACTCATTTAGGGTAATCTTCCTTCTACAAAAAATTTTAATAAAATTAGTTGTATTAGCCCATAATCCTTCTGGGAGGATGTGCGTGTTTCCCACGCCAGTACAGGCAAATTTTTCACAAAAAACGTCTACAAAACAAGCAAATAATTAAATTGAATAATTTTTTGTAGTAAAATAATAGCCTGACATCTACAATTCGTTATGTAAAAGAATAAAACTTACCTATAAAAAACGAGGTCTATCAAGACAGCCATCTTAAATAAAAGCACAATTCACTTGGAGAATTCTCACTGACTAATCGTAAATTTACAAAAAAATACGCGAAGAGATAAAATTTGATTTTAGCTAAACTAAAAAAAAGCATAGCCTGTTTTGTTAGCTGTTACAATAAGTGAAAATTTTGAATTTAGCGAACGGCATTTAAAATCCTTCAGGAAGGCATTCGGGTGTATCTGGGTTAAATAGGTATGTTCGCCCTAAGTTGTTTAAAAAAAATTGAGGTTATGTTTTGCGCGTTCTTCATGCCTTACGTGGAGAACAATGAGAGTGAAAAAAGTCTAAAAACCCCAAGCGGTTTTTAAAAATCAATATTTCTTCCTTGAGCATATTTTTAATGACTAAAATTTTCAGAGTGCTATAGTTATGCAACGCACTATTTATTTCTAAAATTAGAACAAATAAGCATTTTCCGTAAAAGCTTCGAAACATCATCAGAAATCGCTAATTTCCTTTCAAATCAAGTTATCTTAAGCAACAAAAATTAATTGATTATTGCGAAGTAAATTTTTCCGGCACGTTTTTCGCATCCCAGTTCAGTCTCCAAAATAACAAATTTACAAATCAAATAAATTCATAAAACTTACTCACAACAAACGCTGTTAGCTCATTAGCCTTGCCACATCAAATCGCTTATCAGGGTTGTTAGGTGTAAATATTGCGCATTTCAGATAGACATTTAATTTAATTTTAACAGCAGTGTTTGCTGACAACAGGATTTTCGTATATTTGCATATGTATGTGTGTTTGTATGTATGTGTATCGTTGGCTGTCTGTTTACACTTACTTTACCGCATAAGGCACCAGCATCAAATCTCCACATTCGTACATGCCAAAGCATAAATTACACAACACCCACCCCTCCACCAACAAACTCTGCGTGCTTTTACACATATACATACATATGTACATATTCACATATCTGTTATGATATGTGTGTGTATTTGTTAACTTTATTCGTATCATTTATCGCCCATTTGCTTTTCCAACTGCACTGATCATCCACCGTTCTAAGTAGCTTAAAAACAGCTACCATTGAGTGCGTAAGTAAATCTGAGTTGTCTAGTTTTTTTTTTTTGGAGTTTTGTGTACATGTTCCCTACTCAGCGCGTTTATGCAGGTGAACGCAAATAAAAAAATGTAAATATTTACCGACTTGCCGCGATTCACACGCTGACACGTTGTCATTGGTGTTACTTAAACATGAAAAAAATGTATTTGGCCGTTGTGTTTGTAGCTCTTTGTTAGGGGTTTTTGTTTTTGCTTGGTTTGGTTTTGCATGTTGCAGGTAAGCTGATATGAGCGTTTTCATTGTTTACTTGCCACTCAATGCTAGCAGTCTGTTGGTTAATGATTTTTATTTTTTCGTTTCAAATTTTAAGTGCTGTGGATTATTGAAAAATAATGTTTGGTCTTCACATGCTTGAGTTTTAAGATTTATTTAAAATTCGAAAATCATACCATTGCATACATATTTCCAATTTACATAAGTATGTGATTTTGAAATCAAAATATGGAACTAAATAATTTTCGAGTGGATTGTGATTCAAAATTTTCATCTGCGTGCGCTTTTTTCAATAATTTAGAAAATCCACTCGTTGAAAAAAAAGGAAACGGAAATATAGTCAAGAGATGTTACTTGTCTTTTGAAAAGTGATGCGAAACAAAATCAATTGACTTTATTTTCTTAGATTTTCATAAGTGTCATCATGTTACATATTTAAAAAAAAAAATGTGTTTATGAATGGTCTCGAATTATATAGTGAATATAACATATTTCTTTGTTCTTATGCGAATTTGACTATATTGCGCCTTTTTTTAAACGCATACACATCGCCGCTTGCGATTAAAAACTCGATCATCTGCAATTGCGTATAGTGCATTAAAAACTTTTAGCCGCTCACAATTGCAAGCAAAAAGAAATTTTGTATGCTAATTTTTGTTGGTCCAATGTCAATTTATCCTAAGGTTATTTTTTTTTTTTGTAATGATAGCAGATATTCAAAAAAATAAATATAATCGGATTGTGTGGTACTGAAAAATATTACTTTCTTGTTTTTAAATTTGTATATTAACTTCATACTTAGTAGATAACGTAATCCCCTTTATAAAAAACCTTTGATGCATACGTAAACACTGTCTCGTTAGGAAGAATTCCTCTTGAACTGAAGGTTAACTAATTCCGCTAAATTGCCGGACTAATAGCTCCCTTCACTGATATGCTAAATATCGCAACTGACGCCTCAATATCTCAGCTGGGAGTATTACTGAGCTGTTATTATATCTAATAGGATGTGTTGACAGCTTTCGTCTACCGTCACTTGATCACTTAAGGGTCCCAAAATGTTGTCTCTTACCTCGAACATTGAGTCTGACTGGTAGCTGTTTACCACACAGTTTTGTAGCGTAAGCTATAAATTAGTTTCTACCCGTAATAAATGGAAGCTATGTACATTTTCCACCGGATTTATACACGTAAACGCATTTTGCTTAAATTAAACCTATCCTCTTTGGCAGCACATGTGCGTCATATTTTGTCGTTAGTTAGTTTCTTCAGTTTCATATACATCACATACCCGCGTGTAAATTTTCATTCTAGCGGTCGCAATAATTAAAAGCATCCGCCAATTTTTGGCACTATTAAGTTTAGGGTGCGGGCGTTAAGTATAACACTTATGCATACAATGTCAGCCAGGGAAAAAGGAAACACAAAAAGAAAACAAAACAATGAACAAACGCGTCGAGTAGTTGCGTAGCGACATACATCATACATTAGACTGTGGCAAAAAAAAATTAGGTTCTAAATATTGACAAGAGAAAAATTACTACAGAACTAATTTTATTTTATTTTATTTTATTTCATTTCATTTCATTTCATTTCATTTCATTTCATTTCATTTCATTTCATTGCATTTCATTTCATTTTATTTTATTTTATTTTATTTTATTTTATTTTTTTTTTTTTTATTTTATTTTATTTTATTTTATTTTATTTTATTTTATTTTATTTTATTTTATTTTTATCCAATTATCAATTTTTCCCAAAAAACTAACAATTAAAATTCACTATGAATTATTGTTCACTGCTCTCGAGCTTGCAAAACTTACAAATATGTAAAAGAAGACAGACCGCAAAAAACCAACAACATATTATTTTATTTTATTTTATTTTATTTTATCTAATTTTATTTTATTTTATTTTATTTTATTTTATTTTATTTTATTTTATTTTATTTTATTTTATTTTATTTTATTTTTTTTTATTTTAATTTAATTTATTTTGTTTTATTTTATTTTATTTTATTTTATTTTATTTTATTTTATTTTATTTTATTTTATTTTATTTTATTTTATTTTATTTTATTTTATTTTATTTTATTTTATTTTATTTTATTTTATTTTATTTTATTTTATTTTATTTTATTTTATTTTATTTTATTTTATTTTATTTTATTTTATTTTATTTTATTTTATTTTATTTTATTTTATTTTATTTTATTTTATTTTATTTTATTTTATTTTATTTTATTTTAGTTTATTTTGTTTTATTTTATTTTGCTTTTTTTCATTTTATTTTATTTTATTTTGTTTTATTTTATTTTATTTTATTTTATTTTATTTTATTTTATTTTATTTTATTTTATTTTATTTTATTTTATTTTATTTTATTTTATTTTATTTTATTTTATTTTATTTTATTTTATTTTATTTTATTTTATTTTATTTTATTTTATTTTATTTTATTTTATTTTATTTTATTTTATTTTATTTTATTTTATTTTATTTTATTTTATTTTATTTTATTTTATTTTATTTTATTTTATTTTATTTTATTTTATTTTATTTTATTTTATTTTATTTTATTTTATTTTATTTTATTTTATTTTATTTTATTTTATTTTATTTTATTTTATTTTATTTTATTTTATTTTATTTTATTTTATTTTATTTTATTTTATTTTATTTTATTTTATTTTATTTTATTTTATTTTAGAAAATTTTCAGAAGAATAATTAAAATCTAATTAAAAAAAGTTTGCCCTGTCTAATGTAGTGGTGTGTATATTCTTATCACAAGAGCCACACCGTCATATCACACATTGCTGTTTTTGCTTTAGTTGTTGCTGTTTTTGTCATGAAACTTTCTCATTTCTAATCATCTTCAGTGTTTGGTCTTTTGAAAATGAAAAGTTTTTCATGTTTGTTGTTGTTGTTTTTGGTTAAGTATTTATCGTACCCCTCCTAAACCTGCTCTTCCACAAATTGCATACATACATACAAACATTTCGACTAACGCTTTGCATGTTTTATTGTTGTTGGTGCTGCGTCGCTGCTTTTTGGTTGTTGAGGTTTGATGTTTATGACCGAGAAAGTTTTATCGTAGCTCAAAGATACCAGTACAGTACAACAACAACACTTGTACTAGTATATGCAAAGTGCCAACTGCGACACCAAAAATTAATTTCGCCATTGCATAGTGAATCGTGGGAGTTGCATAACTGTAAAACCATGAATGCTAAAGGAGAAATAGCTGCCACAACAACAACACAAACTGTTGCAATGCCACACACCACTTGTGTGCGTCGTCAAATATGATGAATGGCAATGCCTTGCAATGGCTGCCCAAAATGTTAAAAGTGGTATGCAATACAGCAACAATATCAACAACAACAGCAGCGGGTGTTTTACGCGAGTTTCTTACCATATGTACTATTGCGTTTGTGTGAGTGTGTATAAGAATTCATCCACCAACAAAAAACAATATTTGTCTTTGCATAAATGTTGTTTTTGTACGCTACAACAACAAAATGCGTGGAGAGTCTAGAATTATTTGAAGGAAATCGAACTGGTCTAATAACATTCATTCTTAGGGGAACCTCAAAAATTACAAAATTAAGCTGATATTGGATCACTATTCTCGTATCTCTCGGAAATCAGCATACTTCCACAACTGCAGTTTGTCATTTTGCCCGTGTGACGGCATTTATTTGGCTTGTTCGTTGAAGCGCTCGAGAGTAGTTGCTGTACGGACCAGTCTAAGAGTGCATAACGAGTATTTGATTAGACTGTGGCGTACAAAAGCTTATAGCTACTTGCGTATGTGTGGGGCAATTATGCATTGAATCGACGACCTCCAGCGTGTCTGCAAACCATTTTACTTGGAAAACTGCTTTTAGTTGCGTATGCTGGCATCTACGATTTATGCGCGCTATGAAACATGTTTGGTTTCAACAAAATGCACTTAAAGAAAACGTTTTGCAAAACACACACAATTCAACACTCAACTCGTGGCAGTAAATTCTTAAAATTAGTTTCTGCAAAATAAAAATATGGTAAAACTTCATTTATTGGTTAAATATCAAGGTCTTGTAGCTGAAAGATTAAAGCAGAAAGACGCAGAGGATAAGATTGAGATCAAAATTAAACGAAGTGGAGCAGAACTCTGTAAAATTAAGAGAGCTAAATAAAATTGATTGATTGAGGGGATTAGACCATGTTTTGGGTATCTAGTATTCGCAACATCATCATCTGGTAAAAGTAGAGGAAATCATATTATATTATGACTTCCTGATTGGTTGTAGATATATCAAACTAAATTTGGCACTATCTTTAGTGAGCTTGTTAAAAAGGTGTAGCAATTATTGCAGTAGATTCCTTATCGAATTGATGCCCACATCATATCACAAATTTTATTTTAAAATGTTTTTTTATACTTACTTTTTATTATATCTCAAAGCCATTTAAACTCTTGGGCATTTTTTAATTTCTCACTGCTTTAAATAAATGTGGAAACACTGCGAACTTTTAAATCATATCACACGATGAGGGATCACATCACATCAACCTGACATATCATCACTTCATTCTTATATTAAGTCATATGCTTATAATATACTTGAATATTAGCTGAGTTATAAAAAAAAAAAGAAATGGACCATAATAAAAGTAAGAGAGATGAGATTATTGCAATACTTTCCTTATCCGGTTACCAGTTTGAAAATGCTAACATCAAATGCTATGTATATAAATTTCTCATTGAAATACTTATACACTACCATCGTATCCTCATTTCAGATTGATTTAAATTCTTGAACGGTTCTCACTGCTTCAAATAGCGGAGACAGTTCTACGAAATTGTTAAGCATATCACATGATTAGATATCACATCGCAACTGCTTAATTCAATTTATCCTTATATTGAGTCATATGATTATAAATTATCTAAATCAGCGCGATATGACATTTGATTATTGGATCATGTGATGTTTGTACATGAAATCATTTGATATCACTTCATGATCGTAGAATAAAGGAGCCAAATAGATACTTTGAAATCGAAACAGAACGAAATGGTACATACTTTCAGACAAAAAGGTTACGTATACGCCACGGTGTCCTACTAGATTTCAGAAGGCTTTTTTGTTTTCAATTGTAGTGGGTATCTAGAAATTTTTACTTTTATTTCGGAAAACTTGCAATCAAATAAACACTAAATCTAAACACCGTGAAGAGCTCGAAAAAAAGTGAATTGTTATTCATTTAATGACATCAATTCGTGACATTAAATTGCGAGAAACTTTCTTTTTTTTTGCATTTAAGTTGCAAATAGGCAAACGCAAAAAACTTAACAGCTAATATAAACTTTTCACATGCATCACTTAACAGCACACAAGTGCGCAATAGTATAACTTTTGGACACAACTAATTCAGGATTCAGTCTAGTCAAAGTGCTAGACTTAAATAACCAACTCAAACCAAGTAGAGAATAAAAAAAAAAAAAACAAAAATAAAAAGCTTGAAAAAGGAAAAAGTGTTACTAAACTTGACATTTCTGCTGACAAAAAAAAAAAAAAAAAACAAGAAAAAAACTAAGCGGAAAGCATAAGTAAAGGAAATCTAAAAGCATACGAAGAAACCCTAAACTCAAGTGAACAACTTAAAACTATTCAACATGTCGTATGAGCGACATAAATTCGCTTGAAAGTCAGAAGCCACACGACAATACACAATAGCAGCACAAACTTACGCCAACACATTAACAGTCAGGGCAATGGTCAGCAATACAAATACACACATACAAATGCACATTGAGATTAAAAAAAGAAAAATTAAAAAAAAAATGCAGTGGAACTGCGAAAAAGTATGCAACTTTTCGATTGTGTCCCAAACAATAAAGTTGAAAATCCTTTGAGCGCGGCAGAAAAAATCAACAACAGAAGGAAGCTGTTGCGACAGCAGTAGCACGAATTGTGGCAGCGGTAGCTTGAAAAGTTTTAGCGTAAAGATAAAGTTTGCTTTAAAGCGTTTGCGACAAAAATTAACGAAAGGCAGTCAGCACAAAAATATATAAAAACAAGCGAGGCGGTTTTTATTTGAGTGTAATCGAAGGTTATATACTCAGCTGCGAATTTGAGAAAGAGTAAGAAGCTAAATATTATCATACTGAGGCACTAGATTATTAACTAACTTGAGAGAAGCAGAATGATGCCGCTCAAAGTTTAAAACTTTAATATTTTTTCGAATTAATTGTATACGAAACACTTTTGGAAGAAAAATAAAAATGATAAAAAATTTGTTTAATATGCGTTTCAAAATTTTAAAAATGGTGCAATTCATTATATTTACGAACGCAGAAAGAGATTTTTTATCCCACTTATACTTTTAATAGTTATCTATAACTCGCTAGCTATTTGATTTGTTTAATATATTCTGTGAGTTAACCTCATCTTAGTATAAAAATCACATACATATATACAAGCTCGTGTGTGTGTTGTTGTGTTTAAGCTAAAAAAACGCAAACGCTCAAAGCATTGAAGTGAGGGGAATTCTAGTCAAAAGTCGACAACTCAAATTCACAATTGCGACATTCAGCCGCAAGAGAAAAAAAAATGCCGCAAAACAAAAAAGTTAAATAGAGCAAAGTTTTGAAAAAGGAATAAGAAATTTGATTAAATCAAAAATGCTGCACTACTATAAAGAAGCTTTAAATAAGGGGAAACAAATTTTTAGTGTAAAGTTTGATGACATTTTCATTGAAAGTGACATACATCGAAATGTTTCCTTCCTTACTTTTTTTTTTTTTGGTAAGAAAGCAACGAATTGAAGGCAAGTTGTAAGCGAGTAAATAGTCTTTATTATGCAGAAATGATGGCGGTTTGAAAAAGCAAGATTAAGGGAGTACAGTTGTGTGCAATATAATAGTTGTGAAATCAAATTTGATATCGTATGACGAAATAAGAGGAAGCCATATTTTTAAAAAAATTGTATTTAAAACATACCAAATTTTTGTAACAGAACTCATATAAAAAGAAATTTCAAAGACCACATAAAAATCGGGAAACCAATTAAAAAGATGGGCATCGAAAACTTTAGAATTTTTTGGCAGAATAACTATCTAGACAATTTTTCTCTAAATCTACATATATTTTTCTTAATGCTTAAAATTTTCTTCTACAAAAAATAAAATTTTTTTCATACGTTGTATGGAAGAAACCACTCCACATCGTCGAAAAAATTTTTTTAACATTTTCCTGAACTTTCTATAAGATTCCAAATTTTTTTATGTATTCTTCAGAATTTTCTATATTTTTATTTAATTGACTTTACACTACTATTATATTGAACATAGCCGTATGTCAATAGAACTGATGGAAAACAGTACGGCTAGTCCCCATCTCGAAGGTCACAGTGGACTCAGCCTCTAGATCGTCTTTTTACCCACTCTACATACTCTGCGCAGAAAGAGAAATGATGGAGAAAATAGGGGGGAGGCTTTTCATACCAACAACATGGCTTTCAGAGTTGTCGTAGTGTAAGTCATGGTCGCAACCAAGATAGCGACGGCAGGTCTATTGGTCACGATGGATGCTAAAAACGCACGCAAATGAGGCAGGTGGGACGACATGCTCAATTCGTGTATATTATAGCTAGACTTACTAAGTGATTACTTACAAGGCAGCTGTCTATCGTAAGCAACTAAGGTGCATGGTAATGCAGTGGGGTAGTCTTCAAGACATGATACTAGACGGCATCATGTATACAATTTAGCTCCTGATGCATCAACAGACACTCAACAAAATTCACGCAGGGCTCCACAAGCTGATGAAGAGGAAAGTGAGCTTCCTAATGAGACAAAATTATACTGGCACAACTTCGATCTGGATACTGAAACATATAACACTCATACAAGTCCATTTTGTACCACCACCTAATAATCACAATCTATTCCCGGCAGAGCACATACTTCAGGCGATAAACTCACTCCGATCCAATTCTTTAAAGCTTTGTAGATATTGATGAGAATCTCAGAGGTGCGTAGGGATGTTGTTACAGTGCAAGTGCTGCAGGCGGTGGCCTAGAAAATTCATTTCCGGAGGGCCCAATTACTAATAAGACACTCCCACGAATATCGCCACAGAATGTTCAAGGTTGAAACGCTTAGCTTCCTATACTATTTTTGCTGTGGAAAGGTCGGCTATCGGTTTATTTAGGCAAACTCTCTGTGTGTATAATAGTAGGTACTGAAAGTTTACAAATTGGTAGAGGAGCGCGGCCTAAATCTCCTCAGAGGTATATCGAGGTAAATATATATTAATTTTATTTATGGTCCCCAGATTTCCAGAATATGTAGACTTTTCAAAAACGGAAGTTTTAAAGTAATGCTAAGGTGCGGGGTTTACTGATTCGCCTTTCAAAAGAAGAATATATTGTTAGTCCCTTATCTCTTTAAACTAATATATTCCAACAAAGTAGTGATCAAATTGACTCCATAAACTTATAAATTTTTTTTTTTGTTAGTTTGGCCGCTAGTCTCGAACAAACTTTTGATTTTACCAAAGTTTTTAATTGTAAAAATTTCAAGTATCTGCCTTTCAATTATATCCCTAAATTTCGCACCACATACACCAACAAACTATTACTAAAATTTGGCACACATTTGCGCTAAATTCTAAGCATTTTTTGGCACATTTGTCGAGACATTTAAACAGTCACATAAAAAGTTTTGTAGTAGCTTCATTGGCGTCCAATACCGCCTTTCAACACTTGCACGTAAGTATTTCACTAAAAAAAAAAAAAAAAAAATTATGGTCTGTGTGAAATTATCATAATTTTCATTTAATAATGCAGAAAAGCTTAAAAGCACCATGACGTGAGAAGACAACGCAAGCAAAAAAAAAGTCTAACACGAACAGCCAAATCAGGCAAGGGAGCGCCGTTGCTTGGATAGTGAGCTCAAGAGTATTTGGCGCCAAACCAAAAACTCTAAAGTATCTATTTCCGTGACAGAACTGCCTCCAAAAATGCAGTAGCATATAAATATTCATGCTTCATATGCTGCTGCACACACCGAATGCCAAATAAAGATTAAAAGTTTAAATCAATTTAAGAGGTTTGATCAAATCTTTATACCGTTTGAGATTAAATCTATGGGCAACAAAGGAGTAAAAGCACGTTTACGGTTTGTGGTGTGATGTAGGGAGTTGGGAGTTGTTGGATAAATATTGTGCTGTCAGACAACGGGGAGATGCTTCTAATTGGCAACAGAAGAAATCAAAATGAGTGCTTGGTGAATGTTGGCGGAATGAGCGGCAGCGGAAATGTTTAAGAAAAAAATTAAATATAAAAATAAATGCAAAGGAGGCACGTGTCTCATTTTTATTTGCAGACTTTAGCATCATTTTAGTGCGAGGTTTTTATAAATAGTTTGCGGTACTAGGAGCTTATGCCTTTACTAAAAAAAATTTATTGTTAAAGAAGATAGAAGGAGAAGTTTAGCAAAATAAATTCAAGAAAATGTTTTTCCGAAATTGATTCAAAGTAAGCGTAAACGAAGCTCAGAGAACCGAATTCTAACAGCCCCGCTTTAAGGGCGAAACTATTTCAGAAACAGCAACCAGAAACGTGGCTGAGATTTTAATATTTTTTAAAAAACTTTTTAGTTTTATTTTACTTGATTATGAAACTTCAACTTAAAAAACTTTTTACTTCTTTCATCGCTTTTAGCTTCTTGAGCAAAGCTGCTTACAATGGTGCGTGGAACATTTGTGAACTTTATATAGAATATTACCTATCCATCCAGGAATATTTATGTAGTATATATGTCACACTTTGACATTTCACTCCACTCCCTGCTCGCCTGCAATATTTTACATACTATTGCTACAATTCGGAATGTTTTTGCAGTGGTTTTCCATGTAATTAACCGTAATTGCGCTTGTCGTATGGCATATTTTAATTATTTTTCTTCTTGCCTCTACGTTTTATTACCGCTGTATAATCTGCACAATATAACATTTACTGACATGCAAAACATAATCTAAGCATTAACAACAAAAAAACGCCCAAACCGCACAACAATCCCTTTTTACTTATTAGCCCTTCCCAAGTTAAATTTTGAAATGGACTACATGCGAGTTGTTATACAACTTTAAAAGTCATCAGTTACGCTGTGGTGCTAAGGTTACTTGTGGTCTCCCCAAAGTGTGCCTAAATGCAGAACATTACGGTAATTTTTATAAAGAACTCCAGCTAAGTGGCTGTTGCTGTTTGTTGTTATTGCTTAAGTTCACTTTCATTTTTGTTGCTTTCATGTTATGGATGAAAGCACTTTTACGCATAACGAAAATAAAACACATATTTATACAAGTATATAATCACTTGCTTACACGCATACAGGTGTATATATATTTACATATCTATGTATATGTAGTAGGTATTTGGTCTATGTATACAGACTGGTCTTTTCCACGATAATGGTGCTTCCAGTTGGTGTCATAAAATTAAATACTTCTCATGAGAATAACCATGCATATTGTTTGAAAAGTGGGTGAGTTGATAGGAATATACATTAGACTAGGCAAAAAAAGAATTTGTTTGGGAAAATTTTCTTAATATTATATTTCGGAATAGTGAAATAAAAACGTATTTAATTTAAATTTCTATAGGTTTATCACTGCTTTTGTATTACTGATCACATTTTTGTTCTCAAGCTGCGAAACAATTCACGAAAAATAATTCAGTACTTACAAACCTAGACTAGCAATGGAAAATACAGCCAACAATATTATATGCTGTCACTTTTACAGCATTGCCATTTTAATAAATACCGTCAATGTAATTTTGACAAAAAAATATTTTTTTTTTTTTCACAATCTACTAAACAGATATTTGAACTCTTATAGGAGCAGTTTTTTTGTAAGACAGAATGCAATGGAAAAACTTACTTTAGAAAAAAGGTTTACAAAACTTATTTTAAAATCCAGCTAAGTACTATTTTTTAACTCGAATTACTTAGCTATGCAGCCCCAATAGTGCAATGAAATGGAAAAATTTGTTGTTATTATTTGTTTGAAAATCTTAGATTGGGAATTGTTCAAGTTGCAATACTTGGCATAACATGAACCTTAATTTAGATAAAATGCCTTAAGTCTATATAGCAAATTCGTAACCACTAAAACGCTAGAGAATTGCTAACCACATCCACAACATTGTAGCTCAACTGCAACCCTCTAACATCATGATTTTCTTTATTCGTCTTTCATCAGCCATTGATTTTGCTCCTGAATTGTATCAAATGAATTGAGATATTTATTTCTTTACAAATGGAAGCCTGATACATATTCCATATGAATGCATGGCTTACCTTTTCTCGTTGTTAGTTAGAAGATTTCAGGCCAACGGTTTATTTACTGTTACATCGGTTCGTATACACATTAAAGTCACGTTAGTGTCAGCGAAGGTTCAAATTTGCATTTTTATTATTCCAATCAGCATAGTTGGCTGCATAGCCGGCAGAATCCACGTTGTTATGTATTGTGTTTTGTTTTTAGTGTTTTTATGCACGATATATTTACTTTATTTTATTAATTTTTTTTTTTTTTTTGTCAATTTAATTTTTATTTTATTTTATTTATTAAAAATTGTTTATACTGATATCTATTGGCCTTGAACGACTAGGGGATTTTATTCACTTCCCTTTTAAAATTGTTTTTCGATCGCCTTAGGGAAAGGAATATTGAGGAAGCTGTTTTTTTTTTGTGTTCATTCGCATTACATGTTCCTACCGACAAGGCTTTGTGCCTAAATACCAAGAAAGTGAGGAAAACCTTTTCATGGCAATGCATACTTTCCTTCTGTAATATTCCTTGTCTTCTTTTCACTCACATCGTACTGTACGTTTTCTCGTTACTCGCATCACCTCTCTACCTCTTTGGTACCTATAGACCGTAATTTATATTTTGATCTTTCTCTGCAGCACGATTTTCTCACCATCTCTTTTCAATCTTGCTTTTGTCCTTTTATCTCATTATGCTATGCTTATGTAAATAGATATTGCTGGTATAGGAAAAAGTTCGCCACTGCGTTTATGAAGGTTGTTGATTTGCTGATGTAACAGAAAAAAAACCACAACAACGTAACTGAGAATATCTTGTTTGACATAAATTACTAACCATATGTACCTCTTTATGCGTATACCCGAATTTTAATAATATATACAATATTTTACATACAAAATTCTTCTCCGCCCACCAATAAAAATCGTATAAAATTTTTTCAGTAATCCCGAATTGCACAGAAAACAAATATTTGCAAAATGAACGAAATTCCCTACATCAACTTCACTCAAATTTCAAAAAAATCTTTCGTGCAAAAACCCGACTTTTCCCGAGTTTAGGTGTATGAAATAAATATTTGAAAATATATAAATTGCAATTTAAATCAACAGTCTAACATTGTTCTTCAAACATAAAAATGTCTACGAATATTAAATATTTATTTTTTTGAACTTAAAATTAAAAGCTTTTGAGTAATTTAATACCGTTTCAAATCTGAGCTTTTCTCTGCATATTGTTCCAGCGACACGTTCTCACAGTCTTCTTGCTCACACTTCTTATAAACCATTGTTTGTTCGGTTTTTATTACATTTACAATATGCTGCTTATGTTCATACTTACGTTAATGTAGAAATGTAAATATGCAAGTGTGAATACCCCGCAGGTATGATATTTAATTTACAAAAGACGGTTTTTAATTACATTTCCCGCTGGCTAGTAGACACACCCCAATTGTGGTTGGACATTTGATGAATTCTTGCAGTTAACTTGTGGCAAAGAAAATAATACCATTATGTGAGTGTGAATGTTAGACTGTATCAAATCGGTGCTTTCGGGCAGCGTTTGTTATTAAAACGTTGTTATAGATAAATAACCGCTTAAGTCGGTTTTGGTAAGTTTCTTAACTTCGTTTTTTACCAGTAAGCAGACTTTAGAGTTTTCAAAACTTCAAAGTATTTTCAAGACTGAAGATCAAAGCGGCGCATGATTCATGTTACTCAAAGTCTACTAGCAAGTTGCGGCTAATTTTAAGTTATATTTTTCCGGAAGTTTTGATGTGCTCTTTAAGGTAATGGAGCTTTTAACCGATGTAACCTGCATAACTAGGCGTGCAAGGGTCCATATACATATATACAACTAAAGAAGGTTTGAAAATCAAGCAAACAACAAGTTAGAAACAATTTTACCTGAAAGTCGCAGTAACCACGCTGTTACCTAATCGCTACGTAGCCGTAAAGTCGCGGCAACGTTGCGGTTACTTACTATGTTAGTCCATTTGGTAGTAAATATTAAAAAAAAAAAAAAACAACTACTCAATTACTTTTGCCATTACAACAACAACAATGTATAAGTGAACTCAGATCTGTCAACAGAAAAACTTCCGAATCAAAAACGATACATAACATTCGAAAATTGAAATTGTAGCCCATACGTTTCTCCCTGAATAAAGTACCAGATTTATGCTTCCTATAAAAGTCATAGTTTCACATGAGAATATGCCATTTCTTTTTGGTATTGCAACACAACAACAACATTTTCCTTTCAATTCCACGAATTTAACTTATGTCACGGCTTCATTTTTCATTTTGACTATGCCAGCACAATTTCGGAATTCAATATAAAAACCAACGAGCAAAACCCCAACTAAAATTGCATGTCTCTTGCAGTCGAGAGTGTGAAATTTGCTAACATATTGCATCATAAAAATTCGAAAATATTTCATATTGAAAATTTCGGACACAAATACATACATACATATGTACATACAATTACGTGTGTGGAAGCTGAATATGTTAGCAATGCTATAAATGAAACTTCTGGCTGCGGTGATGACGTTGAGAGGAATTTAATTGTCGAATTGGTTTTACTGAGACAGCTGTGAAACTATGCAAAACTCAAGTCAGCAGTTGGATGAATGTATGTATGTATGTATGTATGTAGGTATCATTCGTATATGGACCTTAGGGCATATCGCGTTGAAAGTAAGTCGAGTAAGTTGCGTGGTACCGCTGGGAATTACATAATTATCTTATAAGGATTTTAAATCATTTAATAGCTATACGATTAAACGATAATAAAATTCAACTCATTGACTTTTGTAAGAAAAGCATTTAAATTTCTTAGAGTTGTTTGCTCTGAAATGGCCACATTTCGCTTATAATTAACCCTTAATCGCACCCCTAAGAAAAATTACGTATATCACCAACCTGAGTCCCCAGGACTCACATTTAACATTTAAAGAAAAAACTTAGAAATAATTATTTTTAATTAATTTTTTTTTTTATTGAAATAAAGATTGCAAGTGCTTTTAACATAAAACAGTTAGAAATTATGATTAAACTTAACATAAATTTAATTTTTGTGAAATCTTTCTGAGATCATAAAAAAAAACATAAAAACTAAACACTTCAGGTTAAATGAACATAAATCATATTAAAAATGTAAAAAGAACACAAAATTTTATATGTATTTATAGCTTAAACATATACCATTAAGTAAAAAATCAGGCACAAAAGGGTTAGGCCCCATACAAAAAAAAAAATCGTGCAGAGGGTGAAATCACTCATTGGTTGCACATGCAGCACACACTTTTTTGGCACATGTGAGACAAATGGGTTGTTTACAACGGAAGCAAAGGTAAGCAGTTTTGGTTCTTTTTTTATAATCGCATGTATAACAATATTTTCTATTCTCCCTGGGCAATTTATTACATATTATATTTTACAAATTAATAAAAGCCTTAAACAAAATTTTGTCACACAAAACACCACCATGAGTCCCCGGGACTCACGCTCACCAAAATCAAAGCATCCAAACACTCTTGCGCTAACGTCCGTTCAACCACACGTTCTTCACACAACTGCAGGAAGGTATACGAAGAAGCTGTGCCTAAACTAAAAAAACGCGTCTGTTGTAAAGCTTCTAAATTTTGAGTGAGTCCCAGGGACTCAGGGTGTGCGATTAAGGGTTAATATTAAAATCTGAATTTTTTAGAATACTGTTTTTTCGCCATTTCTAAAAATAATATAATAACAATTTTCAAAATTGAAATTTTGTTTGTTTAGTTTTATATACCTATGTATAGGATTTTCAAACAAATAAAAAAAATATTAAAATAAATATTTAGACTACAATTTGTGCTTTAATTCTAATGAAGAGTAATTGCTTAACTTAGGCTATAAAAGCTGCTCATCACTGATTGTCCATGAAGTAGATATTTTGCCATATGCGTCCCCATCCTTTTCCCTTGTTGGTTAGTGTTTATAGTTTAAGTATGTAATTATGGCCAACAAAAGGACATTGAGCTGTAAAATAGTAACACTATGGTTAGTTATGCCAGCGCTATGTATACATATGTATAAGTATTTATGTTTGTAAGTGCGAAAACATTTTCAGAGAATTTTTACGATACGCACTAAAAATCCAATTTAATGAACATCTCAGCAGACATATTCAGAAGAGTTCACATTAAGACAAAAAAATATACCCCAAATGACATAAATATGTGCGTATGTATGTATGAAAACCCTGTAGGAAAAAGTTTTAAATAAATCATTGAATTTGTTGTTAAAACTAACAACAGAAATATGAGCAACAGCCGTCGCACTTTGAATATCAACAACCACTAACAATTGGTTTAAAAACATTGGTCACTGGCCACAATGTTGACCCGCTTACAAAGTTTTTATTTTTCTTAATTCTAATTGTGGTTGTTTTTGTTGTATGCTACTTTTTTCTTTGCTATGTATGTCCTGTATGAGCGGTTGTGCAATTTGAAATTTTACGGGAATGAACTCGGTGGTTGAGTGGAACACAACAAAAAAAAAAAAAAAAAGCGCAAACAAATTTGTATTTCAACTGGTCTACGGTTTTAACATGGCCACAATCAGGTAGATGACATCGGGCAAACAAAGTTGGTCGTTGACAAATGCTGTGTGGGTTACACAGATTAGCAGCTGAAAAGTAGGAGTGGGGATTCCGAAACTCTAATACAAATGCATAGGAAACGAGCTAGATCGAAAAATGTAGCTGGCGTAAACTCCACTAAACCAAAACCTTTAACAAATCACAAATTATAGTTCCAGCCGATGACAGTGCAGGTCTTGAGAATTCAAAAGGGTCAAGGGAGTTTGCTACGCGGAAGGCCGTTTTAAAAAAATATGAGTGACTAGCGTAATGTTATGGCTTAAATACAAATTTAATAAAGAACAAAATGTCAATTTTCTTTAAAACTTTTAAGAATAAAAACTTAGCACTAAATGTTCCCCAAAATTATACACATTTGCAGATGACACGACATAATCCCATAGGTCATAATCGAAAGTAAAAAAATTGGTATTATGATACTCGTACCCCAATGTCATGAAGCTGATTGACATAATAACAAGCCCAGAGATATAATAAAAGCCCTTATCAGCCCACTCAGGCACCGACTTCTCTTTCAAAAGATTTTCTGCGCAGAAACCAACAGTGTTTAGAAGTAATTTTAGCTCTTTCCCGATGGCTTCGATATCAACATTTTTTCTGAAAAAAGGCATATTAAATTTTTTTCGAGATTTTTCCACTTGCAGTGCCATCACCCCAATTAAAAAGTATGTATCTTTCGTAGTACCAATTTAGATTTTTTCTTGGTCCCTGAAAACATCCCGTAGGTCTCGAGCCAATGTCTAGAAATAATATAAGGAAAACTCAAAAAAAAAATTCCCGAAAAATCCCACCTCTCACTAATCACCTTCTAGTTCCTTACGAAAGCGAACCTAGAAAGTAACACTGGCCATATTAAATGTCTCCCCCCACATTTCGGAATATACACCTAGGGAGGATCGGAGCGCAACGGATTGTCACTATCGAGAACGCTCCTCAAAACCTTATCTAATGTAATATTTTTGTTATTAACTACAAAAACAATAATAGCTATGTTAATTTTAGAAATGCAATATTTTGAATTTCTTTTTGGTGCTTGTCTTTATTAAAATTTATTTCTGACAATTATCAAGGTTAGCTGACATCTTGTCAGTAAACATAAAAACTCCATGATTACATCAATACTGTTTAATCTCATCACCGCTAATACATAAATCCCATTGCATCAGCAGTGTAGTAGTGAAAAGATTTCATTTTCATTTGGTTTTTGCTAAGAAAATATTTCCCATTAATATCTACACAATTTGCAGTTTGATCTAAGTGATTAAAAGTTTTCCAATTCTAAGCGAGTAAAATTTTATAGCAATTGCATTTAAGCGCACCAATATTTCAGCCAACATTCATTGTTGCAATCACTTTCACAATTATCGTTGATTTTCCTGCTAAATTCTCATAATTTCTTGCAGCCAACAAGCAGCAAGCGATTACCCTTCCATAGCAAATCTCGCAGGCCATAGCAAAAGGCACACAAGCACACACACATACTGCATACATGCATACCATCAATGTCAGAGCGTGTAATCATCAACAACAAAGTCATAAGCACATTTACTGCAGTTTGGAAAAGTGGCGCAGAGCGCAAAACGAATTGAAATGATTTGGCCATTGCTATGTTAGTGCCGCGAGGTTCCTATGGAAACCTGTAGAGAAAGCAGTTAATTTCAAGCTAGTGTGTTTCTGGTATATTCGGCAACTACAGCTCTTTCAATTGTACTTCAGCAAATTAATTTCAGAATATCTAGTCAATTGCTCTTCAGTAGCTCTAAAATGTATTTCAAAAATCATATATTCTGTACTAAAATTGATTATTCTTAACTACATTTTATGGCTTCTGAAATATAATTGACTTTTCTGAAATTAATTTTACGAATTCTGAAGTACATCGTACAAAAATGTATTTCGTTCTCTTTCTCTGCGCGTTTTTTACTCGTCAATTCGATGCCAGATAAATGTTTTCTCAGCTCGCTGGAGCTACATCTCGAACTGTGCTATTTTAATTAGAAAGAGGATTGGTCCTATAGAACCTGTGCATACAAAGTTTTCACCACTGGCATTAGTCGCATGCTCTCCCGCTCCTCATATCGGACTGCTGCTAAAACAACCGTATCTTCCGCGGGGTAGTTTCTTAATTCCCTGTAGGGCATATATGCAAGTGAATTGTTTGTATGAGTTTGTGTGTGTGTGTGTGTAAGTTACAACATAATCGCTTAAAAATCTTTAACTTCCGCCGGAACAGCTGCTAACTGCTGCGCTCAATTGTTGACCCGTAAGCCCTTACTATGCTTCTGTGTATATTTGTATGTATGTATGTATGTATGTTCAAATGTATGCGCACTTCGACCATTTGTTGCAGCAGTAAACACCCACCACTGTCCTCGATTTCCTCTTTATTTTTACTGCTGCTCATTGTTTTTGTGCAATAGACGTTTTACAACTGTATTTGTTGTTGTGCATGGTATTGGTAGTATGCTTGTGTTGTAGTAGGGATTGGTATGGAAATATTCAGCGCTGAGCAATTTGTATTATATGCGTAAGCATTTGGATTAACTATTAACATAACTTGAATCGGCATATCGTAAATATTTTAATTAATTTATTTGAATTAAATATTTACCAAATTATAGGGGAAGTTATCTAAGTACAACTTAGGTTATTAATAACTTACAAAATCACAAACACAGATTATGCTTATTCTAAAAAAAATCTAAAACTGCGCCACGCGACCTCCCCTCCGTACCGTATTCTTTACTCTCGATTGATGTCATTTGCCCAACAAAGAAACCTTCCTCAAAACCCAACCAGTCTATTAGTCAATCAGCACACTTGTATCCCGTCCCTTTATCGGTAACCAGCATCGTGGTTTTGCCCAGCACTGCTTCCTTTACATAAATATCTATATGTATGTCGTATATATTTTTCGATTTGTATGTTTGTAATTGCATTGCAAGCGTCTCAATTTACATCATTATCATTATCATTACGCTTTCTCCTAAACATTGAAATTTTTTTGTCCCGAAAACAATGCGAATTTTTATGAATTTTCTTCTGCTTAGTTTTCCTTAAGCGTTTTTGTAATTTCGAAGTAGAAGATTGAATTCTTACTTAGATAGCATAAACACTAAAATTCTTCCATCAACATATGAAGCTCTTGAGGCAGTGTTCTTTCTTGAAACCTGCATTGTACTTGAAACATAAATGGGAATTTGTTTTCAAGAATGGTCCCCGACCAACTGGCATTGTCCTGTATTGGGACGAAATCAATTCAGAAAAGAAGCCTACCCTAACAGTAGATGCCAAAGTGAAATAGAGAGACCAAATAAATTACTTAAATGCAGCTTTGAAGTAGCAGTTACTTGAAAGTAGCAATAATAAATTATCTAACATTTTGCGGTCCACATACAGTTATGGATTTGATTTGAGTTATGGAAATGATATTCAATAATGATAATGAGCTTTCCTACCTTCTTACCTACGTAGACGTCACTGTCGATGGCTACTGCAAAGTGAGTGTCACGTCTAAAGTAACCATAACATAAACAATATATTATCAAGCCAATCAAGGCGTCGTATAATTTTGCTTGACCTATGTATTTCTGTGGCTTGTGGTGGAGGAAACCTTGCTGAAACCAAGAAATTAGTCCCGATGTTGATAGCAAGCAGGCGATAGCTATGTTCCTCTTACGTGCCGGCAACTAGCGCACCAAAATGTTAAAGTCATATTAATGTTTGCGGATACGTTATGGCGACATTCTGTGCCAATTGAGTAAACAAATTAATTTTTGGAAGGACGAAAACAACACGAAACATTTTTAAAACCGAAATAATATTGACCAAAGTAATAAATTTTTATTTTTTGATTGAAAATTTAGTCCACTTTTTTTCAATTTTTGGTATGTCTTCTAAAAAATAAAATTTCTTTCAGTAATAGCAGTTTATTTTTCTTAATTTTTGGCAACAAGAAATAAAATGTCATAGACTTATGAACCCACCCTCAGTAAAGAAGACTTTAATAAAGTCACTCAATAAGTTTTAACCAACATACAAATTTGATATCATTTTTCCGAATAGCGTGTCCCTCAAAGAACACGTTTCTATAATTTAATTTTATGATCGTGTTAATTTGTACTACATTTTTAAGACGAGGTAACAGGCTACATGATAATGTTTCCCTAAATAGATATATTTTACCTGATATTACATATATATAAATATAGAACGGGTCTAAATGCTTTTCGGTTACACCAACGCATGACTTTGCATCTAAAATCAACCATAAATATATGTATGTACATATGTATATAAAAATATTTCCCATCATACTTGCTACCTGACCCATGCCGTTTAAGCACCTACTTTGCTTCCTCACTTAAGCAACCAACCAAAAATGGAAAATTGAACAACTTCTGCTCGTTTTGGTGCTTGAATGAGCGGAAATAGTGGCGCGGGTGTAGGTGCGATCTGAAGCAACCCACGATACTACAACAATAGTACGTAGCTATAGCAACAACTTGGAAGTGTGTAAAGTGCACAATAGCTGTTGGAGATGCTGGCTCTCACGTTGTCGCTGTTGCTGTTGTTGTCCTGGTGTGTGTTGTGCTGCAGTTGGTGCTGGCTAAAGTGTGCTGATTCGTTGTTGGTGTCGTTTATTTGCACCTGCTTGAGTGTTACTTCAATTTCGCTTGCCCTTTCCACTGTCTTCTTTTATCTGCTTTGTGTGGTGCGGATAGCTAGGTAGGTAGGTACACTCCATCATAATGTGAGTAGATATTATGGCAATCGTGAGGGTTGGCGGTGTTGGCTTTTGTTTTTTGGTGCTCCTCGGTGTACTTGCTTTGGTTGCTTTAATGAACTGCTGTTGTTTTTTTTTTTGTTCCTCACTACTGATATACGCAAATATCGTAATAGTTTTGAAAGTATCGCTATAATTATTTAAGTGTGTTGTTACTTTTTTTAATTCTTGGGGATGTGGTCTATCGCAAACAAAAATAGTTAAATTTTAGAAAAACTACAAAAATTAGTTTTTTCTTAAACAAAAATTATTCACAATTTCAAGGTTCAACTCTTTTAATTACGAACCTTTGCATGTGCTACATTTTTTTTTTATAAATTTGAATTATTATTTTTCTTTGTAGGATACGCGGCGGTGGAAAGCTTTTAGAAGCCAGCCTAGGAGACTGAGTCTGTAGCGCAGGCACTCTTAGCTTAAACACCTTCAAAACACCTCGAGTTACGTGTGTATTTAAATGGATGTGTTTCTGTGTGCCTAGTTTATAACTAGATGGTCTCCTTATATAATTGAACTCTTCATATAATTTGCTATGTAATTAATTGGGCCACAATGAAAATATCTTCCTGGCATTCAAGACAATTGCCAATAGTTCCATACAGATGACACCCACACACATTCTCTGCCCACCATCAGCCTACTTGTAAAGTACATTGATTGTAGTTTATCAAGTACTCATGATAAAAACAAAAACAAAAACAATACCATTAACAACCACATCAAGCCATGTTTGCGTCTTCAAACGTTTTAACGAAATTACTCTTACTCTTAGCCATACCACATAATCGTTTCCCTCAAATTAATTTGTATGTCCGCAAACAAAAGCCGCCAACATTGTGGTCCAAACAGCCACTAACCGTAGAAGGACAATATTAAGACTGCGCATCAACATCAACAAGAGTAAAACATTACAATTATATACACTTAAGAAGCATTCTGCGAATTGCGTAGCTTAGCTACATCTTAACCTTGACTAATGCTTTTGATTTTAGATCTAACTTTATACTTTGCAAAGTATGTACATTAGGGTGGCGCTTATATTTAAAAGCAAGATTAATTGAAAGAGCTTATCAAAAGTATTAATACTAATATAATATCCTATAATCCCATAAGATCGGATTCACCAATTTATTTTCCACGACTTTAAAGTTCCTCTATAGTAAAATTTGGTACTTTGTAGTAACCATAACTTTGTAGTTAAATATTTTTGATGCCCATAGTATTGTAAAATGTTAAGCACTTTGAAGTAGAGCTTTTTTGTTGGTACAACTTCAAAGTTACATTTTTAGATAAACCTTACACCCCCAATGAATTTATTAAATTTTTGAAACGAAATAGTCATAATTTCATTAATTCGTAGGCGATTTTCCAAAGTACAGAAAGGAACCAAAGTATGAGAAATTTGACTTTATTGCATGCTGTCAGAAACTAAATAAAAATATTGCAGTATAAAGGAGTCTCATTACTTTTAACATTTATATACATTTCAGTGTTTTTACAAGAGTTTATCATTCATTATTATTAATGCTATAATACATATGTATGTATATAATTCTAATTTACGTTACACATTAGAGTGAAGGCACATTCGTATAAAAAAGAGACACTAATATACATATAAAACCAAAATAAATTGCAAACAGCACAATAAAAAAGAGAATTTTGCGCATAAATTTTCTGGAAAGTCGCAGTTACCACGCTGCTACGTCATTGCTACGTAACCATAACTTTGCCGGATATCTTATTGTGTTGGCGCTGGAACGTTGTGGTTAGCTATTTATTTGCAAGCACCCAATTGTTATGTTCCTTTTAAGCTATCATGGCTACTGGCTGAAAGTCACAGCAACGGTAACAGCTCCACTACAACGACAATTTGCAATATTTGGTAAGCGTTTCACATTTTATAAAAGAGGGTTGCCGCATGTGGTTTTATTTTTTTTTTCTAATTTTTAAATTTTTTTTATTATAAATGTTGCCAAAAGGGTTGCCAGCTGTTCAAAAGTAAAAAAAAATTAAAACGTTTCAGCTGCTTTCGTGCTTTATGCATAAAAATATGTTTAAAATTTTAACCTGACGAACACTTTTTATCGCTGTAAAAGAATCGATATATAATTAGAGATAAAAGCTGGAAATCATCAAAATATTTTTATAAGTCCAAGGAGTGCAGATAACACAAAAAAATGATTTACAAATTTAGTTCCAAGCCCAACCCTAATAAACTTTCTCTTAGTGATGTTCAGCCACTGCACATTTTGGTTCTATCAACGTTGTCATTTGAATGGCCCATTTAGTATTTGACCGAATTGAGAATATCAACTTAAATAAATGCACTACTTGGACAAAGTTTAGCTAACCGCAAGCAATAGTTAAGCGTTTGGTATGGTATGAGTGACTATGTGTGCGTGTGTGTATATGTGTATGTATGTATATGGTATTCATCCTCAATTGGAAATATCAAAACGATTAGTAAAGTAACTACAAAGAGTCTCAAACTCCACATTTGTTTGTTGGGCATTTGCCGTTAGCTTACAAAGAAGTCATCAAATACACACTCCCATATCTACTCATAGCTGAACATACACAAACACACTTAAATATTTGTCACCGCATTTGTTTGCGCAATTTAAGTGACACTTCAAAGCAACACATGTTGAAGTGTAAATATGTATGTATGTTTCAGTGTATGAGTGTAACTATTTAAATACTCATACAACTGTATGCATACTTACATACATACAAAAAGTGTCTTATATTTAAGTGAAATGCGTTCGAGGAAGCTTTAACTAGAATAGCAACAATATTTTTTTTTGTTCACAACCACCAACCCATTTTGATAATTTGCACTTGACTCAAGTTAAGTTCACATCTGTGCGAAATGACTTGGTTAAGAGTTTTGAAAGAGTTCAAATATAAAATTCATTTCACTATGGCTTTCTGCCACTTTCAAAGTGGTTTTCATAATTTCTCAATAAGTTTCAAGTTATACGTAGACTGCTCAGTGATATTGTTAAAGCATTGCTTTAGGATTGTATGTATGAGCGTATTCATGAATGCGGAATGCGTCGTACTGCCGAAAGGTACCGCTGTCCTATGCGTGGAATAAATGAGGTGGAGAATACAGAATTCCGCATCTAACTATTGTTTAAGTAATTTTATTTATTTGCGTAAATCGCAAAATTTCTAAAAATTCTAACTTGAGAGTAAGGGGCTGTGGAGCACACGTGTGAATCATTTAAGAGTTTTAAAAATTTTGCAAATGTAAATATTCATACAAAAAATGGTGAATTCATGACCATATCTAGAAACTTCCCTGTCAAATGAGTCATATGTGACTCACGCGAGCGTTTTCAAATAAGCCTATGAGTCACATGTGACTCATTTCCCTATACAACTTTAAGAAGCTTTTTTGCTATGAACGTGTCGTCATATATTTGTGAATTCTATGTGAGCGTATAGCAAAAGACCCAAACTTTAGGCAATTGAAAGAAAATTTGGCAATTTTTTTCTGAAATTGTAAAAATTGTCCATCATGTCTCATTGAGCGAGAATACTTGAAAATTGAGAATAAATTCGTTGCTGGATAATTCGTACTGAACTTTTAGACAAACGCGCCTAAAAACTTATCTGTCATGCAGATTATTTAATTATAATTTACTTATGGTCCTATATGTTCACATGTGACTCATTGAACGTGGCCAAAGCAATTGTTTTTGCCACGTTCGTGAGTCACATTTGACTCACAAAATAAAATAGCCTAAAAAAGGTCAATAAAGGTCAAATTGTTTACAAAAATAGTATTTTATAATATATATATTCATATTACACAGTTAAGCAATAAAAAAAACTAGTGGACGTGGGGCAGTCACAAAACACTTTGCATGGGGACAGGGAAGTTGCTAGATTACTTCGTGACTACTTAGTGATCGTTTTGTGACTAAGTTCAAATCTATTTATCTATCTATATTTTCTGGATGGACTGAGCTATCATCTTTTAAACAAGTCGTGGGTTTTGGAATATTTTATAATACTTTTTGCTTCAAAACTGATATCAAGCTCACATTAATTTTTATTTAAAATATTATCCAAGTCTGCATGAAATAAAAAATTGAATGAGAAATTTGAAAGGAATACACCAAAATATGAATTACATACATATGCATACATATACTTAGTCTATTTTGATAAAATGTGTGCCTCCATTTTCGCTTCAGCACAACTAAAATGTTCCTTCCATGCGAGTATTTGGTGTCACGGTGCGTATGAGTGACTTTTTGGATTGGCCATGCGTGGCAAACAGGCCGACACTGCTGGATATAATGCTGAAACTCTCTAAGCACATTGTGCTGGCGTTCTAGTATGCAGCTGTGTGTGTGTGTGTGTGTGTGTGCGTACAAACATTTTTCCTGAAGTTTTATTGCTTTTCCTACGAAAAACTGTATGAGGTTTTTTGACCCGTTCATCATTTTGCCCCGTCGGAAACTAACAAAATAAATGCAACATTTGGCAGCAAGTTTTCATTGCAAACGGAAAAGTCATTGCGCAAAGCAACACAACAACTACAAACTATTGTACTTCTACATAAGTGGCTATAACAGTATAGCGAAGCAGCAGCAGCTGCACCAAAGCGTTGTCAAAACGGAAGTCTCGCTGTAACATTGGTTGGGTTGCTGTGTGGCTATGGCGCTGCTGTGCTTTTCTAACTATGTCGGTATGTTGCTAAAAGCGCGTAAAAGTCTGTTGGACCTTGGTCATTTTGCACATGGTTTTTATGGTAGATTTTCACACATACACACACACACACACATGCAAACATATGTTTATACACTCTCAAATGCCTGCATGTAATTCCACTTGCTACTCAGACTAGCATATGCGTGCTGTTTAAGTCCTTTTGTGCTTTTCATGCCACTCCAAACCTAACTTGCTTCACGCTTGTTGCTGCTTTATTATAAAATCTTTTTTTTTTTTTATCTCGCATTTTCTTTATAATTTTATGACTGCGCCAATGCGTATATTTTGTGGATTTTTATGTGTAAAAAAGCACATAAAAATTTTTCTTGATACATGTCCAAGTGGTGCATTTCCTTACTTAGCAATTCAAGCAAATATATTTGATTTTTCCTCAACCGCATGTTGACTGGCATTTTATATCTATACACACACACACGCGCATCCTTTTAGCTGGGCGTACAGATATGTGATAAGTCACATAATAAACATTTATTATATTGGAAAATAAAGCAAATACCCTTGAGATAAAAAATCAGTAAATTTGATGGTGGTTTAAGGATATTTTAGTAGTGAGGTGCTTGAACTCGTTTTCAATGTCATGCTATTGAATAACAAAAAAGAGACACACTTTATATGTATTTCGTAAAATCATCAATAAAAGCTTTAAGGTTAGCGAGTTTGATTCAAAAGCTTTGCTATCATAAAGGAAATATTTAAAAAAAAAACGAAAACTGCTGGTTAGAGGCGGAATAATCGAAACTTAAAATTATTTTGTGCACCGATTTGGCTGATATATATGTCATAATAAATATATATTGAGCGTGTATATAATATGATCAATATTGAAAAAATCAATATTACCCCGCAGAAGTGCTGAAATGATTACAAAATAATCCCGAAAAGAATACCGTGGAAAGGTCGTTAAAAAGGTTAGGAAAGTTTAACGATAAAATTCCTTGTATAATCCACAAAATAATTCCGAAATGGTTCTCAAAAATGTATGCCTAAAAGTATTTTCAAATTATCCTGAAAAAAAGTCTCTAACTAGTCCCGCCAAAGGCTTTATTTTATCCAACAGTGATTTCGAATTTTAAATAGCCAAGAAACTTTCTTAAATGTCGCATGCTTTCATCATGATTTTCTATAGTGGAAAATATTTTATTAAGAATTCATCAGACTAAAGAATAATTAGGTAACAAACATCTTCTCAATCTGCGCTCATCCTCAAATAAAGTCTTTCATTTAGCTGCAAATTTATCACTTTATACTTTCCACTACCACTGGAGTGCTAAAATAAGCGTAATTTTTGAAATTTACTTTCTTTGTGGGCATTTATATACATCTTTGTGAATCTTATACATTTTCTTGAAATTACTTAGCCTTGCTTTCTTCACAATTTTTAAAAGCTTACACATAATTTATTAGAAGACATTGCTGAATATTAAAAAAAAGGTAGCAATTTCGTTGTTGTATCATATATGTTGCTTTAATAAATGCATTATAGTGATTTAACCAATGATCTGATACCGCTGCAGCTCATAATAAGCACATTTCCCGGCTTGCAATAACATTTGTTGGCTCACTTTGCATGCCAGGAGTCACAAGTCAAGCAGAGTTGTGCAGGTGAATATATATAAGCTATCGTTTTACAGTGTTTTTTTTTTTTTTTTTTTTTTTTTTTATTGAAGTAATATTTTATTCTTATGGCAACCAGTTGAGAAAAGCCCAAAAAATATATAAAAAAAGCTGCAAAACTAGCGAGCATTATTTTATTTTTTACAACACATTGCCAAGAGATAGCTGCCTATACCGCTTGTGTATATGTATGTATGTAGTTGTGCGTATGTGTGTGTGTGTTGTGTCAAATACAAATTACATTCATCAGCTGCAATTGACTTTGTCGGCGGCGTTTATTGGAAAAAATGTGCGCTCATATTTATTAATAAACAGACACGCATATATATACTTACATACACACATTCAAACGAAGACAAGGTGATTCAAAAAGCGATTTTCATAATTTTCTTCGTTCCAAGCTTCATTGTATTTCTGGCGGATATGCTAGTCCATTCTCACGACAGTATCATTATTTTCCAGTTTATTTTATAAATTTAATTTCTTCTTATTTCCTTGCAGCGTCAGCCTGTGACCGAAAAGTCTGATTGTCTATTAGCAAACAATGGCCAAAGAAATATATTTTATATATATATTTCAGTATTTTGTTAAGGCAGCTTGCTCTTAAAACTATTTCTGGAGAGTTTCATTTATGTTTTGGACACCTTTTTCAGCGTATCTTTGACTGGCTGCTCTGCTACCATGGAGAGCAAAAAGCCTAGAGCAGAATTAGCGCACTTTAATCAGAAAGGGTTGAATGGCAAACGGTCTAGGATCATTGGTAAACTTGAAATTTGAATGTGACTTATTTTTCATAACTTTTAGTGTTCGAAATATCATATGGACTATTGTAATATTGAGAGAGTAGGATAATGTTTTCAAATTTGAATAAAAAAAATATCAGTCCAGTAGACCACCTGTTTCAGTCTTACGAAATTTTTTCTTTGCCTTATATATGATTGTTTTCCATGCGCTTTTTCATTTCTCTTCGTGATTCGCAAAATTTTGTTTGGGGTTTTCATTCTATTTTTTATTTTGTAAAGTACCCTCTCCCTAGAACACCCTTTACACTGAAATGTAATAAATAAATATGTATGTACGCATGAATGCGCATATGTTTTATAATGATGTGCAAAAGGCAATATATGTTATGAATATGAGAAGAAAAAAAAGATGAACAGCTGCCGCATATGTATCCCGTTATGTCTGCTACTGCCACTGCTACCACCTGCTGTCTATACATTCACAAGCAATTTGCCAGCTTGTGAATTTGCTTTACGCTGTGTGTTTAGCTGCATGGATGATTTTCTGTGAAAACAAATACGTTGGTATGTATGTCTGTTAGTGGTTTCTTGCGTTTGTGCCCTATGGCCTTACCTGTGTTGCTCATTAAATACAAAGCTCATAAAAAATTTATGGCCGACTCAGTAGAGAGTGCACACTTAATCCACCCAAACAGCTACACATAAACGTAGGTACACCTGATGTCGCGTGTGTGTGTGTGTGTGTGTGTGTGCGTGAAATGACTGCGCTTAGCAATAAAGTGAAACTTTTCACAAAACAAGTCAACCACGCTGTCATGTCATGTATTTAAATTATAATCAAAAGACTTTTTTGTAACCTTATTTATCCCTGAAGGCGCAACATAAAGAATAAAACAAGCGATTAACATACGAAGATTCATTTTTACAAGACAAAAGTTGGCAGTATCTATTGGATTCACGTAGGGAGTCTAAATGGGGTTGAGAAATAAATAAAGCAACTTAATGGCTCATGTAAACAGACATCAGATTTTAGTCAGTTAACAGCTTTTGTAAGACGTAAGCAAGGGATATTGATATTGTGTGTCTTCTTGGAATCGGATGAGGAGAAGTTAAGTGTAAGTCTGACCTTGAAAGCAAACAAGTCAACAACCAAAACGTAAGTTATATATGCTCGGCTACGTTAGACTTTATAAGAGACGTGACCACGATATTGTTTTTGGAACTGTTTATGGATAATTTCGAAAACAGTTTTTTGATAATTTCAACACAATTTCGGAGTAAAGTCGGAATTGATCTCTTAATCATTTAAGTATTCTTGACGGCTCATTCCTTGTTAGTTTTCTGCAAGTAATTCGTGATAATTTCAGTATTATTTTCTTGAGTTTATCAGAAGCTTTTTCGTACCTTTTTAAGGTCAGTTCAAAACAGTTTTCGGGACGTTTTTAGATGATTTCGACACTTTTCATTATAATTACAGCATCAATTCGCGTTTTTCGTTTTCATTAAAGTTGTCGCACTATCTCAGTATCATTTCGAGATTTTTTCGGGTTCATATCAGAATAATTTCCGAACTTCTTGGGGACATATTTTAGGTCTTTTTAAGGATAATTTGATGATTGTGTTTATGGCTTCAGGATATCTAAGAATTGCTTTTGTGAATTTTTCGGTATCATTTTTTGATCGTTTGCGGAATTCCTTTTTTTTTGGCCATTCTCTGCTAAGAATGTACCGAAATCAACCCGAAAATAATGTAGAAACTGTCCTAAATTGACAAGAAGAAAAAGCGACGTGCCGAGTAATTCCAGATGATATTCAAATATTTAAGAAATAATTTTTAAACAAAAATTTAGAAGTTCGGCAATTGGTATCCTGTGGTAGTAATTGGGTAGCGAGCCTCATTTTCTCAGCATAAATATGTAGTCTGAACTCTAAACTTTTTGCATGCCGATCAAGTGTAAGTGGGTACTGCATTAGCAACAAAAACACCAACCATTCACTAATGCAGGTACAGCTGACATTTGCGACACTCATTTAGGAAATCGCACACCCCTGCATGCGGATATGAGGAAGGAAGATAGACAGCGTTCTTTTATTACTTTGCTTCTAATAATTTTTTGACTTTTTTTTAGCTTAGCGAGAGTTTGTTGCATATGCGCTTACAAACATTTGCTAGTTGCAACCAGCTTAATGAAGAAAAGAAGATAAAGGAAAAGGTGATTTTGGTGAGTAACCGGTTAATGCTAAAGTTTATTTAAGTTTGTAGCTAATAAAAAGCTTATTAGTATGACTGCCAAGTGAACTTTCTTAGAAATTTAGATAGTTTCTTTATTATAAGTGATGCCAATGAATGCAGCTAGGCATTGGATAGTGTGGATGTATGTATCTACATACATATATACTCGACTAATTTACAGCAGTTTTTTCTTGGAAACTTCTTCATGGCTGAAGAAAATATGCAAGTTAGGCAAAAAGTTCTCAGAATATGGAAAATGTAATGAAAAATTAAATGAAAAGTATGCCAAGGTTTGTAGTGGGAAATAAGTTAACAGTGAGACTTAATAAAATTAAGAGCTTCAAAAATTATTGTGAGTTGGATTAGAGCCTTAAGAAGATATTACACACACAAGGGATGTGATCTCTCAAGGTGTAACGAACAAAACAAGATTATACAATTTGTATCCCACTTTTTGCGTCTTCTATTCAATATAAAGGTTCTTCGAACGATTTATTGACAGTTGAGAGTTAGGGATGGTGAGCACAGAAGAGTCACGAGCTGTTTGAGATCCATGCAGACACCGACATTGATAAACGAATAAAAACCCATCGGGTTCGTTGGCTAGGCCATGTTTTTTGAATAGACAACGATACGAGAAAAATGTATTTGATCTCCCTTACACTTGATTTATAGGCTAAACTATATTTTACAACATTTCGGAGTATAGTGGATCTAAGCAGAAAAATTATAGGTAATTATCACAGAATATCAAAGGTTTGTGGTAAAAGATTTTCTGTAGAATAAAAAATCATTTTAGAACGATATGCGGTCAGTACGAAAATTAAGACGAAAATGTGAGATATTTAGTTTAAATTTTTCTCAACTTTATATCTATATTGAAGACTTATTACGGACACAGAAAAATAGTTTAATTTAATAGAGAATTTTTGAGAGGAACCTAATAAAAAATCTGAGCTACGCTCCTAAACTGTTTCAATTAGTTCCATAGCTTTATGATTCAGATGAATGATATTTAATATCATAAGCTATATTGCTATAAGAAGTGGTAGAAAATATGAGCTATACATACAGCAAGGAAATGGGAAATATAAATTTTGAATAAAAAATAATTACACATCTAAGCCCTTTTAAGATCGGAACGCAAATTAAATGCGACTTTGAACTTTCTATAGTTTCTTTTAATTGAAGAAGCATAAAAAGAGATGCTTTCCTAAACATTTTTTTCTATTTTTATATTTATTCAGAGTCAATTATTGAGCATTGAAATGTCTGCTGGGTAAGCAGCTTTCAAAATTATTTTCTAACTTCGCCTCATTTTCGTAAAAAACAGCCAAGAGAATTAAAATCAATCCGTATTCGTTGCTTTCTGAAATACGTTCAATTAAATCTTAGCTATCTAGCTAACTTAAAAGCTTTTACATATTCTTGTGATATCTTCTTTTCTGTTTTTTTTTTTTTTTTAATAAATGCATATCTGTAGCTACTCATTTACTCGCTATTCTACACACCTAATTTAATTAATTAACCGTGTTCTTAGTATTTTATGAAGTTTACTAATTCTTTAACTAAATAAAATACTTCCTTCCGTGCGTGTTTCTTAAGAAGCAAACATTGTCTTATAATATAGAACTACAGCTTTTTCTTTAGCATCAACTATCAACATTTAGTAAGAGCAGAAAGCAAGTAAGTAGTTGTTGCTGCTTTTTTTTTTGGTTGTTGTTTGTGAGAAGCTTTGTGCCAAGCAAGGAATATCATTTTCCCGCTTACAACTTTTGCATATCATAGCATATCCCGACCCTTACACACACACACATACACACAAACAAACCGCCTTCAGTTGAGAAGTTGCATAATCCTTGCTGCATTATATTTGCTTATACATACACGCCTTCATATGTACGAATGTATGTGTAAATTTACAGAGTATCTATTTAGCTGCACTCACCCACATCACCTTAAACGTTTAAGTTTTTGGTAATTTTCATCTTTTTTTTATACGCTTTCGTCTTTTCTACGAAATTTCTCATAATATGATATGTTGTTTGTATTTGTTTCGAAGTATGTGCGCTCCAGCAGAGACGTAGAGTTAGTTTGGGGGTAAGGCGGGTGTATAAAAAGAAAGATTTTGATCGTTTGAAATACTACATCCGGTAAATCTTTACACTGAAGATATCGTGCTTTTGCTGTTTAATCGTTGAAATCTTCCCTAAAGGTTAAATTGAATGCTAGGAGATTATCCTCCTTTTCTGGCAACTTTTTTTGTTATTACAATTTGCTCAACACAAGGCTTAAGGATGATCTTGATCCTAATTAAATTATATTAAACAATGCTTTCCTAATGCCCAGATAGTAATATAAACAAGAAAGTTCTGCAGAGTATTTAGTTAATGTGGAAGTGACTGGCTGATTTAAAGTTTTGATAACTCAATCCAGGTGAAGTTGCAATTATAAATGAAAATTCTGGAGGGTCTTTACTATTCTTTTTGTCGGTGTAGGGTTGGGAAAATTAACACAAAAACCTTGAAGGTGTTTACTAGCACGACACTCTTTATGACGATTTGATTAGAACATGCCTACCTATACAAGTTGTTCTTCAGAGAATAATTTATGGTACTGCAGAAGTTGTAAATCAAAATCAGAAAATATATTTCAGAATAATAAATTATAATTCAGAAATCGTAACACTAATTTTCGAACAGTCGACTCTACTTCAAAAATCATAACATGTTTTTCAGAAAAATAAATTGTACTTCAGAAATTATAATATGTAAATGGTATTTCGAAAAAATCAATTCTTCCTAAGAATCTGTAAGTTGTAATTCAAAAACGTTAAATTGTACTTCAGAATAATCAATTGTAGTTCAGAATGCAATACTTTTGAAATAAAGCTGCCTCTTCTGAAAATTTTTTTGCGGACTTCTGATATCTAATTGACTATTCTGAGATACATTTGACGATTTCTGAAATACAATCAATTATTCTGAAATTTATTTTACGATTTCTGAAATATAACTAATTATTTTCAAATAAAGTTTACGCTTTCGAAAAAGCATCTGACTATTCTAAAATACATTTGATGAGTTCTGAAGTACATCTGACTATTCTGAAATGCATTTAAAGAGCTCTGAAAAAAATCATGGAAAGGTGTAGTTAACTAAAGTAGTGGGAAGAGCTTTTGATGAAAGAAAGACACAAAAATTGTGTGAAATATATTCAATATAGTCACATTTCGGTACGCTCAGTGAGTCACAGCGGTCCCAACATGGTTCCCTCACATTTACGCACCGTAAAGTAAGTTTACTTGCATGCAGTCTTGTCCTCTCAAATTTACTTGAAAGCTCGTACTACATCAACAGCTTGTACGCCTAAGAGTTATGTGCGCGTAGTGCGCATATGTCGCTTGCTTGCTTTCTGCTTGTTCGCAATGTATTCAGGCGACTTTCATTTACCCAACCTTACGCTGTTTTCTCTGCCATGACTTTTAATATGTATTTACAACACACAAACGCATTTTGCTACTTGCTTGCTTGTTAGGTGAATAGAGCTTGTTGCAAGGAAAACTTAGCTTATTGTGTGACATCTTCACTACTTTCTCTCTTTTGGTTTCTTTCGGTTTGGTTTTTTTTTTTTTTTGTTTGTGGTAGTGCGACTACGGGCTTTACTTTGCAGAGCACATTACGGCTAAAGATGTTTAAATTTTTTTTGTTCTTTTTTGTTGTACTCAGAAAAGCTTCTAGCATTGGCTGCAATTACAAGTTTTCTTATAACATTTTAACCTCGCGCATGTATTAAGTATTTGTTGCTTTTCTTCATATACATACATATCTACATAACTAATTATTTTTTTGTTAGAGTCAAAATGTGTTAAAGTTTAATTAAACGATGCGTGAGACGAAGACTTTCTCATGTTCTCGCTACTGCATGGATGTAATGTGAATGCATGTAATTATTGCGTTTCTTCTCTTTTGTTTTGATTCAGATTTTAGTAAAGTTCTATGTTTGCAAAATTGGATAAGCAGGTTGAATTAATGTTCAACTTTTTGACAGCACATACACGTACTTGTATTATAATGAACAAATTTCGTCGTCTTTTTGGAGTGAACATCGAATGCTCATATAAGCTACCATTGCCCCCTCGAGAGCCTTCTTCATATCAACAAGTTTATGTGCCACAGCAAACATATTGTACCTGATACAGTTTTCGAAGAATACCCAATCAATTTTGTAATCTTTACTAATACTCAAAACTATTACAATTTGTTTAGATTAATAACAATTTTATTTTAATTTAGCTAGCACTTATACATATTTTCTTCATATTGCCACCACTTCAATAAATATTAAAATAAATCAAAACTTTTTACATAATAAATCAAGCATCAAATGTCCACTCTATATTTTATATCAACAAATTCGCTTTAAATTTGGCTAATCTTGATGCACGAAAAAAAACAAAAACAAAAAATATATTTAATTTAAATTTTTATTTATCTGCTGCAATCAATGCAAACGTGCGCCATATTTAATCCCTCATAGTCATCCCTGACCCTCAACGCTTATGCGGATTTCACCATATGCACCAAAATGGTGGCAACCGTAAATCAGGGATTACATTTTACACAGGTCATTTGTATTTACCTTTAAAACGTTGTCACTGATATACATACATACATTTATGTGAGCGAAATACACAAAAGAAAATAAATAAACTCAAATTTTTTTTGTACTAAATTTATTTATTTACTATGGATTTTATGTGAGTATAGATTATTTTAACAACTATATATGTATATCTATACATTAGTTTCAGTGTTTGTTTAACGTATATAGTGTTGTTGCAATTTGGTGATTTTAAATAAATTTTTAATTCAATTTTTCACAAGTTTTAATTAACCACGCACTGCTACATATATAAAACAAGCTTGTATATAGAACAAAAATGTGAATTAGCATTTTTCGTTTAATGCGCTGATTTATTATTTATGACAGGATATTAAGGATATTGCACCTAATACTAATTGGTCGCTGCCATTAAATGGAGTTAGATAGAGGATCATACATACATTTAGATATATACAAAGTAATGTCTTTGTTGTTTTTTGTGCGGATTTTAAAAGCTCCAAACTATGTAACGAATTTCATTGGAAGTTTATAAGCTTTTCAAAATTTGAACGGTGACATCTCCAACTTTTATGAATCCCATTTTCGCCACTGCTGTTTCTCACGCCTTGAGTGAAATTTATATCTACCACAAATTTATATTTACCGCTAAATTGTAACGAACTACCTGGAAAGTTCGGGGAGATAACAAAATGTATGTATTGAAACAGTATGGGATTTTTCTTTCCTTTATTTTCTTTGGATGATATTCTGTTGTAATTCGCAACGAGTTTATGAAATATTCAAAACATATATTTAGTTGATGTTTGAAATCCTAAATCGTGGATTTTCAAAGCAAAAATTAAGAAATCAATCTCGTACTAATAAACACCTCATAGACACAATTGCTCACCCAATTAATATACAAAAGGTTTTATAAGTTCTTCGCATCCCGTCTCCTAACAATTTAATCTTAGGCATTCAAACTTGTCGTTGTATACGGGAACACCTCTCTATAGTTTCCGGAAAATATATCAGATCGCCAGACAATTCCATCCCTGTTTAACCTCGGGTGACTTGACATGTTAGAAAAAACTCGGAGTGTTTAAAGTAATTTTTCTGAACATTTTAATGTGACCAGACCGGTCATTTATTTTGGTGACCTTTAATACGATACACCAATATGCTTCCACTGCATCACAATGACCTTAGCTTTAATCAAGCCAATCCAAATATACCGAAAAATTGTATTTTTGTCATTTAAAATTAAAAAAAAAAACTCTTTTCTGGCTTTTTGTGTCGGTCATTGAATTGAAAGCTTTGGTCGCAGTTGCTTTCTATGACACTCTCGTTTCTGTTTTTCGTCTTTTAAATAGACGCATACATCCACATGCATACATAGATGTTTCTTTGTTTAGTATTTGTTGTTGTTACTGCACACTGCAGTACTGCACACATATGTATGTGTGCCTTCAAATGAGTTTTTATTATTTATGAATCGGACATATCTCAGGCTTATCTTTTTATTATAAACTTTTGTAGATATGTACATTAATTCATGGGGTTCCATGTATGTATATGTATAATACCAAATATGCATATGATGAATACAACAAACGAAAGTATGTACTTGTATACATATAAATATTTCGTAAATATCAGTGTCAACCCAAAAAAAAATAGTGCAATTATTATGAGCTGCAGTGAATGTTGGGCTCGGCCGATGGCCCATGATGTAGAGTAGGCTCTCCGCACGAGCAACATTTTTGTTTGTCAATATGCTATATACAGTCAAGTATACATACATATCTTTGTAGATAAATAACAAAAAATGACCGTAGACGAAACTGTATAAGTCACAAAAATGCAGACATTTACTGCACTCTATTGAGTAGTGCGGCAACGCTGATAAAACAACTTAAGCCGTTTGACATGCGTCACACATAAATCTTGGCCGTATGGATAAATAGAAACACTTGGACTATCGCAAGTGAGAGCGAAGTGGTATATGCAAAATAACAGGGACCTAAATGCTTTTAAAATACAATTAAAAAGAAGAAGCATTTCTTGAACATTATTTTTATCGAAAAAGATTGGATGTATATATTCTTCACGCCAACAATAAAAGTTATCTTTGGTGAAATATTTTTTTTAGTAGAGAATAACCCCCCTATTCTGTGTTCTTGATAAATTGTCAATCTTGATAAAATATCACAGAAAAAATTTTTGAATCAAATGTTCTGAATTCTGCTTCAAAAAATTATGCAATTTTGTTCGTTTTGGCGTAAAATTCAAAAAACGTGATACAGATATTTTTTTCTTAATTTTTTATCAAGATTGACAATTTGCCAAGAACACAGTAGGGGGGGGGGTAAAAGTCCTTATCAATAGCTAGCAAAATCCTGATGTAAGTTATTATTTTAATTTATTTAATAGGACCCTCAGTTTTTAATTTTAGAGAATAATTTTGATTTTGTTTTAAAAAAATTTTGCGCCAAAAAGAAAATGTTAAGTACTGGCGAGAGTAAATAAAATTTGTGAATGTTTTCAAAAAGGTCAGAAAATTTAATAGTGGCCGAGACTAACATAAAATTAGCAGATTTGACCAAGGAATATCATTGAGCTCATAAGAGCCTCTGGATTTTCTAGTGTTAAAACTTTTGCACAAGAAATGCTTTTATTTCCAAAAAAAAGGTATAGCACCGATTTCGATTTGTATGTTCTAGGTAAACATTTTTTTTTATCAAAAATAAAGAAATACAAAAAAAGAAAAGAAGCTGACCGAACATGCATTTTTATACTTATGTATTTCTGGCTGTCACTCATATTTAATGAGGATCTAAAGCAACTAAAATGCTTTCGTTTGAATTGCCAAACTGATTACATCAAGCAGCATATGTATGTTAATTTATATGTGTGTGTGTGAAGCTGCAGTTACCCCACAGTATAAGCAACTTGTGGTCGATTGCTTCAAACTAGGCATGAACACGTAGATAAACTCATCGAGAACTGTTTTTTTTATACAAGCAACTGGTATTTTTAATATGGCGTTCTCCTATCAGATATCAATTAGACAAAATATACATATATCAAAATGAAACCAAATCTTACATTAAAACAATTGCTATACAGACGAATAACTAATATCTGTTGATACGACTACAGTATAGAGAATTGGTTTTTTTGAAATTCAGCATAATAGGGAATTTACTGAAGAAATCTCAGCTATCTAGAATCTATAACAGAGTACAATAAAACACCATAATATGAGTAAAGGAAAAGAAGCGGTAAAATAAAATTTAAAAAATATTGAACAGTGAAGGAAAGTAGAGGAAAATCAAAAAAAAATAAAGGAAAGGAGCAACAAGGAGGAGGTAAATATTTTTCTTACTCTAACACTGCAGGATAATTCAACAGTTTTAAATTTTTTTAGTAGATACACACTTGCTTAATTTTGGACTAGTGTGGGATGAGCTTCAAAATTCTCACAAGAGCCTACATAGCATTGTAAGCATTGAAACGGGAGTAATAATAATTGGTATAAGAAGAAACAAAAATTAAAAGAAAAAATTGCAATTAAAACATACATACATACAAACAGATAAGTGTAGATTTGTAAAAATAAAAAAAAATGTATGAAGAAATGTTACTATTTTTGTCAATCATTTTCGGCATACTTCAGTGCGAACACTTATATACTTTTGCATGCGTATATTTTTAAGTGTGTTGGTGCAGTCTTATATGTACACATACATACATATGTATGTAGTATGTATTTTGTAGTATGATTCAAACAGCGTTAGCTTATGTTTTTGCTGCTGAGCCTGCCAACTCGTATGATCATGTTAATAGGGATAGCACGTCCAACATCGAAAAAGAAAACATCAATGTTCGATACCACAGGTATCAAAAATAAGTAAATATTCCTGAGTTCAGGTGCAGCCCAAAGTTATATATCCATTGGTGCAAATGACATTTTTAAAAACGATTTCAAAGATAAAAAAATTACAAATTTAATAAACCTAGTTTCTGGTGTTAGTTACATAAGGCAAGATCATTATTTATGGAAACAAAATTGTATCTCCTACTTACCTTGTAAAGCACAGCCATATATAAACTATATATATGTGTATGTAAATACATCTACATCGTATACTCGATTCTTTAGTGCAATCATACTGTATATCTCAAAAATCATTGCGAATTCAATTGCTACAACGGCGACATTTAATACCAAATACTTGATGCCTCTCATTAAAGCAAAAGCGCGCTCTCATCAGTACAAAGATGCGCGCATCCACACAGCAATCGCCGCTGAGTGTACAGTTAAATAAAAAAATTTACATATGAGCTTTGTTCATACATGCATGCATACATACATACATACGAGTACGTAGAACTGTGGACAAGTAGCACTACTACCTTGTGAATTGCTGGCGTTCCTCTGACTCGCTCAAAGGCGGCCGAAATTGTAATCATCGTCTTCACTGGCATTATTCCGTACTGAAAATCGTTTTGAATCGAGGACGCGATAAGCATGCATACATACAAACATATGTACTCAATTGCTTATGCCTTCATGGAATCATTTTACTACACAAAAATAAATGCAATGCAATATCAACATTTATAAATTGCAAAACACACATACGCTTATAAACGATGTAGGGGTGGGACGATGATTTTGAGCAGCAACTTGCATGCAACATGACAATTGGACCTAAATGTGGACATATGCGAGGTGTAGAAGTGTGTTTGTGTCTGTGATTGTGTGTAAATGAGACAGCTATAAATGTTTACAGTATAATTTTACAATTCAAGTGTAGACTGGGACGATTCCGCAAACCTACATATAAGGAGAAGTAGGTGTCAGGAACAATAAATTCTTCTTTGATATTTTGCGGAAACTCAAATAATATATATGTATATAATTTTTTTGATTCAATTAATGCATGCCTGCCGACCATAGATGAATATGATGGATAGATACTCAATACTAGGCTTGGGTAATTTTTGAACTTTGCTCGGCATTTTTTAGGTTGTCTTAAAATTTAGTTTGACTAAGATACCCACAGAAGCGATGAAATATTCAAACTAATAGGGGTACTAATCGGACATTGCCTCAAAGGCAAACATGTGGAGAGACTGGGAGTGCCCTATCGTCGGTGTTGACGACTTTCATCAAGTAAACAAAGTGGCTCGAGGATGAGGAGTAACGGTGTCTTTCTGCGGTATCACAACGGGCCTACTACAACTGGCCTAAGTGAGCCTTTACGGTAGCCATTTATACCTAACCTAAGATACCCATAGATGGCTTAAGAAATTCCGGTTATTTGTGTATGTATGTATACAATTTTATAGAGCCCCTGTTTCTTTCCAATACGGAGGTATTTCATTTGAGCACCCGTTTATAATTCACAACCAGCTTATGAAATATTCTGAAGATATTGTTTATGGCTGCATAACCCAAAGGGGGGTTTTCAAAGCGAAAATGAGGAAAATACCGCGCTTTTACCTCAGAGCCCCCAGTGCTTACCCCCAATGACTACATGCAAGGTGTAGCAGGTGCCCTCCACCCTCCAAGTTGTATATAGAAGAAATCAATAAAATAAAATAATAATAAGTCCACAGTAACATGTGCTCCGCACACCCCCGATCTTCTTTGAATAATAAAAATAATAAAAATCTCAAATAATATTTAAAAAAAATACTACTCGCCCCCTCAAAACTTGGACAGGAGAGAAATATATTTCATTTGATAGCCATATTGTCATATTTCGATTAATTAAAAAAAATCAGATAGGTGGCAACCCCGTAAAGGTAATATAATTGGCAACACCTAAGTAAAAATTCTTAGCATGTGGTACACTATCTACATAACAGATTTCATCCAAATCAGTTTAGTCATTTTCGAGATAGTCTGGATATACAAATATACAAGAATAGCCCGTTTAAAGTTATAAGATAACTTTATGAAAATTCGGTTAGGCTTAGGGGCTTAGAATATGACTGCTTTAAGCATACCGGTCGTAAGACGCGACTAATATCCAACTCGATGGTTGATCTACGGATGATGACTCTTATTAGCGATCATCCCTTTCCTTTCGAAAGGAGGGATGACCGATCTAGAACGTTGCACTGGCCATAGTAAATACTACCATAACAGTCGGGCAGTACTGAAAGGGAGCACGGTGCAAGGTTCGAGTTCTGCTAAAGGACATCATAAAGTGGTTTGAAATCGCCACTCGGCAGTTGTTTGGCAAAGACGCTTAATCTTCATGTTATGGCTTTGCAATTAAAAACATATCCATATGGATATGTATTTAAGTAACCTCATATCTATATATTTTGATATCCTCGAAGAAAGCGAAAGCCGTACTAATACGAAGTTGCGAGTGGACTAACATGGAGTGCATAAAATAGGCGGATGTATCATTGTCTGTTGCGTGGGTTTACCATCGCGTGGTCTTTCACTTACTTAGCATATCAAGTGTGCGAGTATAAACACTGACTCAAAATAAACACCCTCCAACATACTCATACACGTACACGTATGTGTCTTTGTGACTATTTTACACTTCACTTTCAACAAGCAAGTAGTTAACGCCGCTAAACAACATGTCTATTGATTTGCTTTACCGTGGAAAAGATGTCAATATTTTTGTTTATCACACACTCCTACTGATTTAACCGCATATCACTGGAAGTGGTGCCACCGATTGGTGAAGATCGTACTAAGGGTAGAAAAGAGGTGGATGGAGAATTTCGCTGTTTCACTTTCTCCTCTTCATAAAATTTTTCTCTTGCCAAATATTTAATAGAAGCAAATTTATCTAAATTATAATATTTGCGTATTTGCATGACTATTAAATGTACAAAAGAAATGTGTTGACTTGCCATTGCGGGCAATTAAAAGTCATGGCAAAATATTTCCCCATTCACAGAAAATCACACATATTTACTCAAACATATAAGCTTTATATAACTTGACTAACCATATTCCAACAATAGAATTGAGCATATTCGCGTAGTTGCGAGTCATATAAAAGCGCTCGGTTAGGGCAACAATAAAACCGCTAAAAAAAAAATGGCTGAAAATGAAATGAAAAGGGGTAGAGTGCGAGCAAAGTCATTTATTTTTATGTACACAAAAAATTAACAATGTCATCAAAGCAAATTTACATGCTTGTCCCCTTATGCTGATTACATAGAAAATCTTTACAAAGCCTTTCGCAAATACGCACAAGCCTGTAAGCTAGTTATTGTCGTTGCATACTTTCAGGCGTACACACATTGCCAGCATATCTAGTGAATATGATACGCCTAGAGTGAACAACATGAGCGAATATGTGGCAAAATCCATCTACGCATACAAATGCTACCATGCGAAAGTATATTTGCGTTTGGGCGTGAACATATGCGGCACATGCCGATCATAAATTTGCAAGAATATTTGTGTACTCTTTCTTTTTCTGGTTATTTTTTTAGCTGCACGACTATATCTATATCTATAGATGGTTGGCTGCATGCTTGGCTGCTTGACGACAAGAACGCAATTGTGTTCTAGAGAAGATGAGCAAAAAAAAAAAGAGCAGATAGTGTGGACATTGATGTGGACTTCAAAAAATTCTAACCCAAATAACTGCTAAAACTATTCAAAACATTTACTTAATATTCTCATAATTTCATGTTTGTGTTGAGTGTTTTTTGTTGTTGTATCAACAGTTTCCCCGCTTAAGCTGCTCAGCTGGCGCTAGGAATTGTATTGTGTGTATGTGCTCCTGCAGCCATTATGGTAGTGTGAATTTACCCGCCATGTATGTATGTATGTATGTTTGTATGAATGTACGACCATCAACAAGCGTGACCCAAAAATGGGCAAACTTACTTTACATATACGGGCGTATAATAAATATTGCATAGTAGGTTTTATCCCAGCCAACCAGATGGAGAAAGTTAGATGCCTTGTTATACTGTCTAAAAATAATCTTTTGAAATGATGGAATAACTTTCGTACATACATATGTACATATGTAAAAAGTATAGTGATAGTGATAGTGATAGTGATAGTGATAGTGATAGTGATAGTGATAGTGATAGTGATAGTGATAGTGATAGTGATAGTGATAGTGATAGTGATAGTGATATTGATAGTGATAGTGATAGTGATAGTGATAGTGATAGTGATAGTGATAGTGATAGTGATAGTGATAGTGATAGTGATAGTGATAGTGATAGTGATAGTGATAGTGATAGTGATAGTGATAGTGATAGTGATAGTGATAGTGATAGTGATAGTGATAGTGATAGTGATAGTGATAGTGATAGTGATAGTGATAGTGATAGTGATAGTGATTGTGATTGTGATAGTGATAGTGATAGTGATAGTGATAGTGATAGTGATAGTGATAGTGATAGTGAAAGAGATAGTGACAGTGATAGTGATAGTGATAGTGATAGTGATAGTGATAGTGATAGTGATAGTGATAGTGATAGTGATAGTGATAGTGATAGTGATAGTGATAGTGATAGTGATAGTGATAGTGATAGTGATAGTGATAGTGATAGTGATAGTGATAGTGATAGTGATAGTGATAGTGATAGTGATAGTGATAGTGATAGTGATAATAATAGAAAACTAAAAATTTATGGAAAATTTATCCCGAAAAATTTGTAAAAGCTCCTTTGCGTTGCTCTTTGCTAATCGTTTCTCGCTCCTCATTCGGTAGGCTGCCTGATAGTAATGGGGATTTAGTCATTGATTGACTGGGATTTAAATATTTCTATTATGTATAGCGTTGTGACCAACAACACGTTTTTGGGGCTGTTACAATGCCTTACATATAAACAAATAAAAGCATTTTGTAATCCTTTGTTATCTTGATATCTTGCTCTTTTGACACACATACATACATTTAACTGTAACGAAAAATTATGTGATAGGTGTATACCCAACAGCGAGTTTGAGAGTAACAACGATAAATATAATAAAATGGTAACATGCCGATTTTTGCAAATTGAAGATATTGAAGAAACTTTTATAGGAGAGATCATTATTTCGCTTATAGAATATAACTCAACAGTTTTTTAAATTTCTGTTTGTCTGATTGATGCAATTAAGTGCAGCTTTCACCGTTGCTTTGGTAAACATACAGCTTAATATTTAAGATGTCGATTATTTCGATGTCATGCTTGAGAGTTATCGACTTTAAATATGTTGGTATGATATGGGCATCGAACGAAAACATATACTTTTTTTCTCTTTTGATGTTTTCGATTCGAAAAAGGTACGTTTATAACTTAGACATATCTCAGCGCTAGCCACTTCGAAAGAAGGCATACTCAGAATGGAGAGGTTTTTTGTGCGAACTAACCTTTAATTGCCGATATGCTAGCATTTCTGGGTATAAATTTTGTTTTTGCGAAAATATTCGCATCGACACAGCAGCCAACGCTCGGCATGTATTTATGATATTAAATCATATTAAAATATTCAAAGACTCATAGTGGATGCTTCCCCTTTTACATTTCAGCTCTCACCCCCTACGCAACCTATAAATCTACGATTTCTTCGCCTAGCCATAACTGCTGTGCACAAATTTATAAACATTAGCAAGTAAATATAACACAAACAACAACAAGATAAAAACACGTTAAACACATGACCTCCTCTCGGTGCGCCACTAACGCCTCTCAATAACTGTTTTGAGTTACCCCACATCAAGTAGACAACACGGCTTTCAACCCACACACACACACGCGCGCGCCACAACACACTGTTGCATTGATTACACTAACAAATATAGCACGCCAGAAAATAAATATATCGACCACCAGCAAGAAAACGCACCAGCCAAACGCGCCAACTGAATTTGAAAGTAGGTGATGTGTGGGCGTACAAAAAAAAAAGTGAAGGGAGGGCGAGGGACGAGAGCAACATAGAAAAGGGTTATTTGAAGTAATATTGGAAAAGCGATATGTAGGCGTATGTAGGCTGATACCAAAAAAAAGTTATGATGTGCCTAAGACAGACGCCATTTACAGCAATAAAAACTATGTGCGAAAATATGCAGAAGCCAACTTTTGAGGGCGCGTTTTGAATATAAACTTACAAGCTACATACTGGTATATGTATGTATATATAATCGCATAAGCACATAAGCACAACTTTTACAAGAGTATATTATTTTGATAACTATGACAGTTATGCTAGCCTTACTCGTCCCTTACACCACTTTTGCTTGTGTTGCGGCGTAAATTGAATGTAAAAAATTTTGAATATATTTTAGTAAAATCTACTCGGGCACTCTTATAAAACTATCTGGCAGCTCACGTGTGTGTGCTCACTCGTTCATATAAAGTGTTGCTTTTCAGCATGCAAAAGACGCAAATTTGTTTTTGAACACACACACACACACACGCAAGCGAAAGTTTGAGTATTTGTTGCATAAACGCACATACTTGTAGTTCACGCAGAGTATTTAGAAGATGCTCAAGCATTTCAGTTAGACAAGGTTAAATAGTTTTCCTGTGTTAAAATGATATTTAAGAAGTATTTAGCGCATGAGCAAGTGAATAATTTGGTACAAATATTTTGATTTAAATTTCTTAACACACTTTCAGATAATCGTTTAACCCTAGCTGTACTGGTGTTGAGTGTCACTTGGTCTTTGCTCGAGACCAACTCGGTCGGTAGCTCAATGCTGTACACCACAACGTTTATTTATTTTTCGATACTCTCCACGTACAGTGGTGGACATAAATTTACAAAGAGTTGTTTTCCGAAGTTTTCACGAATTTTGGCTATGATTAAGTTATTTTATTAAACCTATTTTGAAAAATACAAAAGCTATGAATTTTGTCTTAAAAATGTATACAAAACTTATAAAAATACTAAAACTTCTTATTAAAAGTTAAAATTTTTTTCACAGAATTTTTAAGGTTATGTATTGTTGTAGGTCATTCTATTCTACTATATAATGGTGTTACGTTCGTGACTCTGTTAAATGTTTACTGTGTCAATCATTAATCCTGGTTATTTTAATGGTCGATTAACATAATAAATAAAGAAAAGAATACTTAAAAATCATTTTCTTGCATTTTTTTGTTATATAAATAAAATTGATAAAAAAAAATTAATTATTTTTGAAATTTTTTTTTCAATTAAATAAAAAAAAAATATAAAAAAACGGCCCACTCCGGGATTAGTGTGGATGATTGCAGAGATAACTGAAGTTTTTTATGAGAAAAAAAAAATAAAAAATAAAAAATGGCAAAATTCGAAAAATCTCGAAAAACTGAAAAATTTTATACAAGATGAACTTTACAAATTTTTTTGGTATTTTTTCCGAAAAGTACATTTAAAAACAAAATTTAGAAAAACAAAAAAGATCCCGAACGGTCAATTTTTGAAAGAGTTATAGCAAAACAAAAATGATTCGGAGTTGGATGAAAGAATTTGAAAAAATTCTGAAAAACGTCTTTCGTAATGTAGAAAAAGAAGAAAAGGGTCAGGTTCAAAATTGGTCGAAATGGGATGGAATACCCCATATACTTATATGGTGACACTTTTAAACTGATTTTTAATTATTGTAATAAGTAAATAAATATTAAATAAAAATTAAATCAGTTTTTTTGACGGATGCCAATGAAGTTTGTGCAGACCTATCGATGCCTTTGCAAATGTTGATAACTAGAATATACAATTTGGCCGTAAAAGAAAAACAAATTTTTTCAAGTAGCGTTTTGATCCGCTTTTGAAAACCACTAGCTAAATTTCCCGATCTTTCTATCAAAAATTTACAAAAACAGCGCTCTGCCACCAGGTTTAACATGAATTACTGCCTCCCGTCCTCACTACTTATTACATTCCCTTACACATAGCGAAGCTTTGGCAAGCAGACGAAATGCAATTACATCAAAATATATATAAAATCTTCGAAAAGCACATCGCCGATGAAAAACGCATTGCCAGTCATTTTCGGCTTTGAATTGCCACTTTTTATTCATGAGTCAATTTTCGCATACTTTTGGTGAGAAAACTTTTACATTTTTAAATTTTTTTTTTTTTTCAATTTTATTTGTATTTCTTCTCAGAAGTTTATTTTCTCTATCTTTCAAATCCTTTCATTTACTCGCCAAACGATTTGCTTGAATACTATTTTTCAGCCTTAGCTGCAAATTTCATGATTTTTTACACATTTCTTTTATTTTTCATACTTTGGGTTTAATTTTTCTTTTCCTTTTCCTATTACTTTGGCGACAATCAATTTTTCTTCATCACAAAAATTGCATTCTTCATTCAGTCGTTCAAAAAGTGCCGTCTTCTGTCTTGCAGTTTCCTCATACATGAAATCATTCTCGTCGAGCGAGAGGTTGCTTTAGCACCCACCACTCACACGCACACACAAACACACACACACACTGACTGAGTCACTCATTCACTCAGTCATTCATTTAAGTAATCATTTACACGTACATAGCTTTGTGGTAATAGGTGTTACAGATTGTTTTTGTTGTTGCTATTGCTTTTGTTGTTGTTGTTATTATTTCTGGTTATATTTTGGTCGTATTTTATTTTCGGTCATGCTGATGAAATTGGTTTTGGTTGCACACTAACTTTATAAACCAAATCCATCTAAGTTGGTTGTGTACGTTTTTGTATGTTCTTGCACCATTGTGGCCAGCTCTTAACTCAATTCCATAACCTAGCGCATATAGAACAGAAAATTTCACACTTTACTCATTTCCGCATCCGTCATGAATGGCCAAATAAGCGTGCGACTGCATGAATGTACGAATTGCCATTTCATTTGCGCTATTTCCTTTGCCACTACACACACACACACACACAAACCATTTCATATCGAAGTTCATTTTGGTATGTACTCGTAGCAGCAGAGCGGTTACTTGTATTTTGGCTTATCTCATGCTGAGCTCACTGACATCGGTCATTTAAGTTCGTCACTGAATCCATTCAATAGTTCGTTTCAAGTCGAGTCCTGATGTTATTCCATTTCATCATTCATTCGTTTTACCGTATTATTCTGTTAGTTTTTTGAATTTAATCTAATAAAACGTTAGCTGTCATGAGACACTCATACTCACACATACATAGAAACATACATACATACGAACGTGTAAGCTTCTTCTGCGTGTATTCATTAATCAACTTACAAATCTTACTAGATCACATTACCGTTCGAAGGAGAGGAAAAAAAAAAACAGCGTAGAAAGAATTTAAGTTTCAGTTAAAGGCGCGCTTTATATACCCAATTGTAGATACTGCACAGCATAAGTTTAAGGGGCCAGAAAAAGTCAAATGGAATTATTGGACGATTTAGCTTAGAGAAGAGATTCAAAATGCAACTGGAAGACAAAGTCACTTAAGATGCTTCCAATACTCATTACAGAGGAATATTGTTGACCGATACTTCAATATAATGAATGGATCCACTCTGGCATTTTACATGAAAAAGGTTAATGAAAACCACAACTGGGTATAATAATGGAAGCATAAGTATTAAAAGGAAATGTTATTTACGCAAGGTGCTCGTCACTGACTTAAAGCGGAAACTTTTGAATGAATGTGTTCAAGCATATAAGCAAGGATTTTCAAAACTAAAGGAATGCATACACGTACACATATATACATATACTGCTTTGGAGAAACCCTTATACCTATATATATATTAGTGTATTAGTAAATGATTGCGTATTTCAAACTTTAAAGCAAGACGAATTGGAATCACTTTTAAGCGTGAATAACTCATCCGGCGTGTTTACACCTTAGATACCAAACTAAAGAAAAAACTAAGATTTTGGTATAGAAGAATGCAGTTCAGTGCATTCAAATAGTGGTTTTAAGATGGTTGATTATAGTGAAAGTAAATTAAGGATTTTTCAGTGTAAAATAGCACAAAAGTGCTAGCACGAATTACTGACTTCAAAAGAAAAGGAAACCAATCTACAGAAGATTGCTGCTGAAAGAATTTATATCGGTTTAGTTGTAAGCTAAGACTAAGTTTAATTAGAAATTTTGTGTTGCTATAGTTCTAAGATTAAGTCATCTCAATGTAGAATGAGACAATATCTACTTTGGAACAAACTAGCTTTGCTGCTGTTCTTAATTTTATTGAACGCCATATTGGAATCACTTGCTAAGAAAGTGGTTAAATATGAAGCATTTTGAAATAAAGACAATAAAAAAGTGTATCCTTAAAAGTGCATTATGTACTGAATAATTGCGGGTTTTTTATTTTCGAAAATATGCTATATACATGTATATAAAAATTGGGTTTGGCTATAATCCAATTCCGCCAAATTTAAACTAATTTTATGAAGCTTAAACAAATTTCTAAAGAATTAAAATTTAGTATAGTTTGGAGGCGTGGCGCCACCCACTTTTACAAAACTATATATTATCTGCGCAGGAATAGATGCTTATTTGGTAAAATATTTGCCTCTAACAACAGATACCAGATAACCATGCAAAGCAAACGTATTTAGCTTAGTTTGAACACATTTCATTACGATAAAAACCATTAAGTGTCATTATTCATTGCTTCCGTTTAGCACATGTACATACATACATACAAATTAGTGTACGTATGTATGTATGCGCTCACTTAGCTGCGAAAGGGATAACTCAGCAGCTTATATAAAATTAAAAGTGTCCTGCTAACAGTAAAAGACTCTAAGTTGTAGTAGCATAAATATAAAGGTAAGTGCATGTATACACACACACACACACACACTCAAGCATACATAGGAGTGTTCATATTTCCAGTTTCGACATTCTTCAATTCAACCACTTCTTGCTACATCTTAATCTCAATAGTGTTTCGGTAATGGCAGGTAGCTTGAGCCGCATCAACGTGATGCAAAAGCTAGCCTAAGAGCTTTTCACTTTATGTGTCCTATTCGTGGTATATAACAACGTTTAAGTTTATGTTTGTATGTGTGTGCGTGTGTGCATTCAGTGGAATTTGCCATAGAGACTTCCATGATCCATCAGGTTGTTCGCTTGTCACTTTTCATTTGTGGTAACATCGAATGCAACATGCTGCAATTTCGAATATTTCAAACGACCAACGTACCAACCAGTCAAGACTTACTACTAACAGTATAGAGAATATGTATGTACATAGATGTGTACTCGAAACGATGGGTTGTTGATAATAAAACTCATTGTGTATCTGGTGACATTTGTAACCGGCTATGACAGTATACAAGGTAGGTCGAAAGGACTTGAGGGTTTGGCGTACTCTACAACACGAACTTGAGTTACAACTTTTTTCTTTAAGTTCGTTTTTGGCAACTACAAAAATGATTTTCTACTCTTTTCCTGAAGCGTTATTCTTTCCATGGAGATACTCAGGAAATACTTGCAAAAAGATAGACTATACAATGCAGACGGAAGAAATACTGACTACTGAATAATCGTCTAACTGTTAACTATGCAATCTGAGTATTTCATACTAAGAAAAATTCTTACTTAGAAAAATTCCTGTGCCCATTTACTTAGCCTGCAAACTTAACTCATGACAAAAGGTGAGGCCTATTCGACATAATCTTTACCCAATCGGAATTCTACCCGAATATCTTTTATAGTGATGAGTCACAGCACACTCACCCTCCTCCAATATTTCCAGAGATTTTCGCTTAAAAATCTCCTTACTAACTTAAAGCAATCTTTCAACGTTTTCTATACTTTCTAGACAGCGATAATTGCTATATTGAAATCGTTAAAAAATATTAATTTCCTTTCAAACCATCCAGTATATATGTTCGTTCTTCAAACTATCTTCTTGCTTACCATAAACTTAACACATTTATATTAATCCTGACCACCTGGCACCCTTAGTCCAAGTCACTTTGCGGTTTTTACTTTCGCTTCTTTGAAGTAGTGCGGTTTGGCAGCGTGTCTAACAGAATAAATGATATTTCTCTAAATCTTTCGTTTCGTTTGATTGTGTATTAACTCTATACTCACACTTATTTTATTCCATTTGTGCTTATATTGAAATTGTATATATCTAAGTCTTCCTGTTTAAGTGGGTATATAACCACATCCTTTCACTTATCCACATAGATATTTACATTTGATAACAAGATAATTCAGGAGGAATCTGCTTTTGTATTGTTACTAGTTGTGATATAAATACATATATATGTACATATATGCAGAACACTTTTTTATGTACAAAAATATCGTGAATAGGGATCATATGTGCCTATATATGTATATATACATATATGTATAAACCAATACTTCCTTTGATATAGAGTGCATTTGAAGGCATACTAAATGTCAATTGGTACATCCATATTGTTGGCATACCAATTGATCTGTGGTTACAACTAAAGCTGAAAAGGACTTCAAGGTATTCAATTACTAAAAATTATTTTAGATATTGTTAGTAAGATATTAGGCTTCTTCCTTTACCACCCACTTTCCTATCATTCAACTTTTTGCTCTACCCACCTCCCTATCCCAAGAATTCCTTATCTTCTGTTGCACATTTATTCAACTTCTTAGTTTTCCCCACCTTGGTTGCGGGCACCACTAATTTAACTAACTAGTATTGCATTATGAGTGTGTTTTAGAAAAATGGCTGCCACTCAATATTTAAAATCCGCATCTAGCATTCTTACATATACATACATATAAGTATCTATTCTACCAACTATAAGTGGGTAAAAATCAGGATAAGCAGTGAGTAACGCAACCTAAGCAATTCGGTAATATTTGCTTTGTTTTGTTTTTGTTGTTTTAGGTTATCATAATTTTGCTTTTTAGTTCATATTCATCGGAGCATAAATAGTGCGAAAGAATCAGTTTTTTTTTATCAGTATAAACTAGCAACGCTGCCCTGCCTAAAATTTGACTTGCCGTCACTCTTCTTTACCCTCTTCATTTTCATCTAAAGCCTCCTCTACATCTCAAATTTTTTATTTCTACTTCCCTTCTTCTCACTGCGGATACTGATATAAATATTCCTTTGGGGGTACTATACAGTAGGTTCCATGCGGTTCTTGTATATATATTTTTCTGTTCCAGAAAAATGTGTTATGAGTGCTTTAAAGACCATGCAAAAATTCCAAAAGCTCTTGAAAAAATTAAAAAAAAAAATTAAAAAGTGGAGGCAAGAATTATAAATTGATTTTCAAATTGGCAGTGTTGTAAACAGCTGAATTTAGCCAGAAAAGTATACATCTTGAGGCTCTTGAAAGTTCGGTTGATTTTTGGCAATTTTTTTTCGACATAGTGTTTGATATTTTGCTCCATACAAATTGTACAAAAATCAAGCGACATTTGAAGAGCCTGGAGCTTGGAGCTGCCTACTCTGAAATCATATTAAAATTTTTGCTTGAAATTTAAAATTGCTCAACCCGTTTTTTTAAATTTCTAACAATATTCAGAATTTTCAAATAATACTACTTCCAAATATTTCTGAAAAGGAACAATTATATTTGAAGGATTTAGAACCAAATGGATCTAAGTGACTCCGAAATTGATTTGAGATATTCAAGCTTAAAGTTGACTGCCTTTTGAAAATTCTTAGAGGTAGAGCGTTTATTGTATGGTAAATAGATGGTACTACAATGCCCGAAATTACTGGGATCTCTTTCCCAACAAATAAACACTATAATTCACTATACAAATATGGGTATAACTCCATTTAAAAAATAAATGTCACTTAGATCCTTTTGGTTCTGAGCCCTTCATTTGTATATGAAACTGATTACTTAGTTCAGCTTACTTTTTCCAAATTTTTTTTTTATTATTTAGAACATTTCTGAGATAAAGTGCAGCGTTTCCTTTATTCCATAACTAAAAAAAATATCAAGGAAGTAAATAACCATGGTTTGTCTTCGAAAACATTGCACATAGCATACAAAAAGGCGCATTTAGATAAATTTTGAATATTCGTTTGTATGTATGCGTTCGCATGTGCGCTGTAATTTGTAATAAATTTTATAAAAAATAATAGCAAAATCAAGCAGCGCGCATAATAATCTACATAAAATGTGTTAAAGCAAATAATAATTCAAAAATGTTATTGCGAATATTAAACTGTGAACGGAATATAGATGCTCTCTATAGGAATAAGGAAATTCTTGCATTGCACATGACTGTACACGCACACATACCAAGGCGAAGATTTTGAAATATGTTTATGGGCATGTGTTGGAAATTTTAGTTAGGCCACAAACTAAAATAAGAAATAGCTAAGAAAATCCTTGCATGAATTATTGTATGTGAAAATGTATGAAAGTAGTTGACTGAAGGCGGGAGAGATGTGTAGCAAAGCGGAAGTAAAGAGAAGCTGCCGCTGCCAAAAAGTGTTACAAGATACAACGTTTAATGTAGCGCAAAATAAGTTAAATATTTCAAAATCTAAAAGGGCTAGTAAAGAGTGAGGCGGTTTACGGACGACTTAAGTCCACCTTTTTATACAGAGCTGCTTGGAATAATTTTAAAAAAATGTGCACCATTTTGTAGGAATTCTTCCAGGATTCGTAAGACTGGCACATCAGTGAAATTTACTTTAAATCAACCAAGTTCCCCGCTTTGCAATGCTAACACTGAATCTCTTTCAATTTTGCATTATGGCGCGGAACAAATTTTAAATTCCTAAATATTATCACATCGGGGTATATATAAATTTATAAACACGCATAAATACATAACGTTCAAACAGAAAACGTATAATAAACGCATGAATAATGGCATAACGTCGAAATAGCGTAACAACGTTGGAAAGTATAAAAATCGCTGTGCAACGCAACGCTATGTATGGTAAGCGATGGAAAATTATGACCGCCAATAATAAAATTTTTGCTATCATCTACTCAGTGCTATAATTTGTGTAAAGCAAAGCAGTGCAAACGGCAGGAAGTGTATTAGATTGTACCATGAAGTAAGTAAGTCAGCCAAGTTAGATACAAAAAAAAAAAAAAAAAAAAATAAAAAAAAAAAATACCAGAGGCCCTAGCATAGCACGACGAGGTCACAAGCAAGCAAATTGAGCCGCATATAGTGATTTAAATGATAAATGTATGTATTTATATAGATCTACTAAAAATGTACTAACTTAAGGATGTGCGTAAATTTTAAAAGTAACACAGGCAATGAACGACTTGCGTAGGTTTTAAAGTACCAATATACTTGGCAAAAACGTTATCATACGGTAAAATCTCCTTGTGACAATCTTGATTGTATGTGTATATAGTAGGCATAGGTGTACCTACAGTGAGTGACAACTAAAATGGTAAAGTTCATTTTTTTTTAACAAAATTCAGAACTCAATTTGAGGTGAAAATCTATGTACAGAGAAATATTTTGAAGCAGTTTCTACTATCGAGAAAATTCTAAACTTAAGGTAAGAATTTCAAAACAATTTTCGAGTAAGTAATTTGGTAGCTTATTAAATTTTATCCCATTAAGTCCAATTTAAAAGGCGCTGAAAATTCTGTTTTTTTTACAATTTTCTTAATTATAGAGCTTGACATTTTTTTCCATATGAGCTTGACAAAGAAACTCATTTTGCATGAACAAAATGGCAAACACTGAGCCAAAAAAAAAAAATTGGTAAAAATCAACCGAAAGTTTAAGAGCCAAGACACTTGCACTTTGTGAGACTTCAAGTCGATAGGCTAGAAAACTGATTAATCAGAAATATTTTGAAAATCCATGTCTCAACTCAGCCTGTTTTTTGAATTTTTTAACACTTTACAAATATTTTTTTGGGTATTTTTTCATAAACTAATAAACAAAAGTTTAAAAAATACTTAAGACAGACAAATCTATATTTTATATTTTGTATATATCTATTTTTAAATGGAAACATTACATTTTAATTGAAGAAGTTTTCGAAATATATTATTTTAAACAACTGGTCCATTTTGAATGTCACTCACTGTATCTAGGTACGTGCATTTCCATGAGATATTTCATGACACTCTCATTATGAGTTTAATATAAAAAAAAATATTGTATGCAAATAAATTTGTGAACAAGGGCGCTTGGCATATAATTTTATTGCCATCAAAAAAATAATCAAAACCGGAATCACTGTGAGCAAAGCAGAGTTCAACGGTAGGGATTACAATTCGTGATACTATCACAATACATGGACACTTTTATTTTTTTTTTTATATTTTTTTTATTTGCCTATCAACAAGGATAGGCAAATCATCGTCTTAGAAGGCTTCTCCATCTTTTCACACTTATTCGCAGAACCAAACGTATTACGCAGACCCTTTCTCTTCTATACACTTGCTTTCAATTTAGAACTCCATTTTTCAATACAAAATTTAATAAAATTCATGTTAGTGTAATTAAAAAAAATCGTTTTGTACTTACACATGTTAACTGACAGGTATGCATCTTTTACTTAACTTTGTAATAATTGTTCAATTTGTACATAATTGCTTTATTTCATTGATGTTGTTTCATATTGAATACAAGACACAATTATGTAATGCAAAATAAGTGAATCAATTGATGAGTTCTATTATATGTATATATTTATTTGAAATACGGTGACCATACGTAGTTGATTTTAATTTAAAATTAATTTTCATTATTCAAGTATTTTAAAGAAACAACTATTTTAAAAACTCATTATAGTCATAAAATCATTATTCATGTTATTACCCACTAGTTTATACTTTTAGAGTTACGTCAAGTATAAGCTTGAAATTTAATATTTTTTATTTTTTCAGTGTCACATCCATATCTTACAAAAATATTATTGTACGCAAAACTGGAAAATGTATTGTCGTCTTGGCAAAAATTACCAGCTTCAAGTTCGGAAACATTTATTTTACCGCATACATATGGTCACCGTAATATATGTAAAAGTACTCGCTCGCTCGCCTACATTGTCAATTGTCACTCATACGTCATGTATTTCATAGGTAATTACATACAAATACGAATATTTGTAAGTACATAGCCGGCGGAAAACTTAGTAGATACGTGAGATAAATTTTTGTCTCATAGCAGCTCCAGGATAAGATAAGAACTAGTTTGCTAGTAATAAGATTAAATCACTAATTGTAAGACCATACAGGGTATTTTGAATGTTCTTTAAAAACAAAAAAAGTATTCCTCGTATAATAACATTTTTTTTTCGCCAATGTTTAGCGATAACCGAATAAAATAGCAAAATTAAAATTTATCAAAAATTTAAAATTTTTTTTTTTCAAGCGATAGTATCTAAATTAGAAATAATTAAAATGTAATTTTTTCAGTGCTATGTTTCAACCACTAAAATGCAATACATAATCTGTATTACAAAAAAAAAAAAAAAGGAAAAATATTTAAATTCTACTTCAGCACTACTTTCAATGTATATATTTCTGCTGTAATAAAATATTGAAGAAGAATAATACCTGTTCCGAAACCACAAGTAGCGCACCATTTCGCAACTCAATCTATTTTCTCTGCTGGGTATATATATACATACATTCGTATAGAGCTTGTTACAAGCCACAAACTGTGAGCGGTGTGAAAGCGAATTCGTACCATAAATGGATACTTAAATGTAAGTGTATTTATTTCATGCTTATAAGTATATGTATGTATATATTAATATGTTTGTGTATATCAATACAATTATATCATATATAAATCACGCCCATGCATCGGTCATTCATGATAACTTGATGTAAATCTATTATGCTTTTCATATGAATATTATACAAATTTCTGTACATATATGTATATCTGTCTGTCTGTCTGTATATATGTACGTACATATGTATAAATGAGTTGTAACAATTGTTGATATTGTATTGTTGTTTGTTGTTGCCTTTGTTGTTATTACATTAGCCATTGTTACAATTACATTTAACTGTTCAAATGTGAAAACAAAAGTAATGTTGCCACCACCTTAACCACAACCACACACCCGCAATACCGATAATGAAAGCTACATTGTTGTAGTACAATAAAAAAAATAAAAAAATATTTGTCAGCTAACGGCATACACTTCACCTCTGTTGATTGTTCATCAAGATATTTACATATATGTGTGCGTACATGTGTATGTATGTGTATAGTGACTGCATTGTTTCTACATTGGTATTTCACTGCAGACCAATTGCTGCTTAAGTTTTACTTCATTATCACTACTCTATTATACGAGTAATACCATTTTTTAGAATAATATTAACTATATAGTAAAAAGATATAGCAGTGTTCTCTAAACAATCCTTTCCCCTTAAAATAGATTTTTATTTAGATATCAACTAAAAATCATAAAAAAAATATAAAAATAATAAATTTCAATAAAATGTAATAAATTTTAAATTTCACACACCAGAAAAACAAGATTTCAGTTGATTATATAGTATTTAATAATTTTTTATTTATGTGCAATAAAATATTTTAATCGATATTTGAAATTTTTGCAGGTTTTTAAGTAAAATGTTATACAAAAATCTGGTCATAACCCACACAAAGTAGATATTGTTCCTGTAAATATATATTTATATTTATAAAAGAAACTTTGCGCTTTTATTTTAAATATACATGGCCTCTTGTTCGAATTAAGAAAACATTTATTTAAACTTTTATTTAATAAATCTGCTTCAAATAAAATATAAGTAGCACAATTATAAATGTTAACAAACGCCAGTAGTCTCACCTGTGCATTTCCCTGTTCTAAGTGCGCGTGTGTGTTCGTCATTATGAGCATCAATGATGATAGATAAGTTTTCCCCTACATTGTCACTGTTCTGGTGTTTTAATAATACATTTTAAAATACAAGCAATATGTTTTTACCCCTTTTTCCATTACCACTAATTACCACCTCCCCTCCCGCATTTCATATTGAGCATTTGTTCATTCGTACGCCATTTAATTTGTAACAATGTGTTGGACGCGCCATTGTCCGCCACACTCAATTCATGCACCCCACCTAACTAGTTTGCACTGCTGCGTGGACAACAACTCACCTAGTAAAAAATTCCATATACATACATACATACATACATACATACATATGAATACCGGCGCCTGCTGTGACACCGCTTCCTCTTCACAATGCTTTTGAAGTAATTTTTTCTATTTTATGTGTGTGTATGTGCTTGTGCGTGTGTGTGTGTGTGTGTGGTTGCTGTATTCTTGCATTTCTTATTTTCCATTTATGATAAATATAGCAATGATAATGTTCCCTACTAAATTGCATGCAATTATATACTTTGCATATTCTTTTTCTCGTTTCCCTTTTATATATTTATTCATTTTTTTCTTTGTCCTTTTTCAGGTTTATTTCTAGCAGCAGCACCTTTTGCATAGCTTTTCTTTCATACGTGCGATACAAAAGTCACTCACACTATTGACTTTGTTTGCTTTCATTTTTTTGTTTTTTTGTTTTTGTTTTTACATTTTTAATTGTCGTTGGCTGACAATAACAGCGTTGTTGTGCTTTCATTAACACACACACACAAACACACACGCCACACACACACACACACACACATACATATGAAAGACGTGGCTAAGAGCCTCCTTGCTTTGCCGAGCGTGTCAACTAACGGACCCGCGCTCACGGGGTCGCATGGCACCAACTTGGTATTGTGGACAGTTGGTTGTTGTTGTTTTCGTTGTTGTTGTGACTGCTTTATTTTCTACGTTCCTTTATTGTTGTTGCTTTTGCTGTTGTTTTTGTTGTTGTGTTGCCATTTTCATTGTTGCCACTTATTCTCATTGTGGCGCAATATTATTGTCGCTGTGTCATTGTTTTTGCTTTCTTGAAAGTCATTGTAATGGCGTAAAGTGCTTCATTAAAACCAAATTGCATAATGTGCTAAATTTTCTTGATTTACCGCTGCGTCGCCCGTTTCCTGAAAAGGTTAGGGCTTTTAGTTTTTCGAGTTAGCGTATTTTGAGTTAATTGGATAATGAAATTCTTTCAACGTATGTTTTCTTTTTCTTTTTGGTTTTTATTGCATACGACATGTGAGTAGATATTAAAGAAAAGAAAAACTATTCACTAGACGGAAGAGAAATACGTTCTTTGTGGTATCAGCAATAATATTGAAATAAGGATCAATATAAGTAAATTGTATATGTAAGTTGATTGGTTTGGCAGCTCACTATTGTTTAGTTTATAAAATACGCTAAATCATACTTCGGCAAATATTTGGTGAATGGGAGAACTGAGATAGTGATAATCTTATTTGACTCATAAAGATTTTGCTGAAGAGGAGGAAGTCACATTCTACATTATTCCAGGATTGATATCGATACTATATAAACCCGGGATTTTTTCTTGTATAAAATTTGCTAGCTTGTCCAATATCGATTTTTCTTCCACCACTTTATCTATATATCATTGAAATGTCTCTAGCCACTGAAAAATCTTCTCCAACCAGTTCATTTTGTTCATCCAGCGCATCAAACAAACAAAAATATACTTCGATAAATCACCACACTCCCTGCGGAAAATTAGACTGGGGAGAAAACCAAGATACCCTGTTCTTAATTTAAAAAAAGTAAGTTCTTAATTTAACCCTTCTGCTATGTTTGGGTCAATTTGACCCAATTTTAGGAAAAACTTAACGAAACTCATAGGTTTCTTTCATAGAATCGTGTTGATTCTTCTTCCACTTGTTTTCTGCATTAAATAGAAGGGGTTTGCTAACAAATTAAAACCATAATGGTTTTCAACACTACTAAAAATATCTTAAAGTGTTTTTGCTACACTTATTGTGTTACTGTGTCAATTTGACCCACCATGTGATATAGTATACCCTAATGTATACATTTTTAGGAAACTATTATAAAGAACAGTATTTATCGAAAATTTCATACATTTTTCTTATTTTTCGCATACCATCTTTATCAATTTATATAAAATGAAAATAAAAATGAAGTTTGGTTAAAAAAATTATAAGTAGCGCTAAGTTTTCATGAGTGGGTCAAATTGACCCAAAACACTAAAAGTGTGATTTTTTTCTAACGTAGCAGAAGGGTTAACAAATAGTATACTTTAGATGCTAATTTCAGTATTGAAATACTTTCACAGATACCATGAAACCTTTCTCCTTTTGTGCTACCATAGATATGAATAGCCTACGAAAACAAGGTTGAGAGCACTTTTTAATATGTCAAATGAAATATTTTTCTATATGTCGATTTCAGAAGAGGCTTACAGTATTGACTTGGAATACAGCGGTGAACAATTTATACGGAGAAAAATAAATAGACTTGTTCCGAGCACATGGCCTGAGCAATTATTTTACCTGTTGCGTTTTTTTAAATTGCGATGATTTGATTGTTATCGTATCATCTTGCACATGTATCTTTTCATGTAAACTGTGCCAACTTACTGTACTATTTTCCTCTTTATCAGGAACTAAGTTAAGGAGGACTCAAATAAAACAAAGCATTCAAGGAAACAAAAAAGACAACTTCAAATATATGAATGACAATAATCCGGTGACAGTTGCATCGAATTCGGAAATGGTGGATACTTTGAATAAACCAAAAAAAGTTTTTTAAAGCACACGAGGCGTATAATGCTTCAATTGCCTTCAGTTGTAGAAAGGACCAACCAATATATCGTATTATTTTAATAATTTCTATGAATTACACGCTAATATTTTTTTTTATAATTTTCTTAATATTTTTTTTTCCAGTTTAGCCAACAAAAATTCCAATGGGGCTTGGTAATGGTATGCCTACTACTATTAGACACTTATTCCCATTTTGTGTGAGACTATCATAAAAGCATTCCCCAGAAAGCTACATAAGTGAACTTGACTATAGTCAAGGAAATTGACAAAAAATATAATGAATTGAACTTGTTGGAATACGCCATCCTCGAAGCACTGGTGCTACAATATATTTTAAATTACTATCGCCTTTGATTTGTTTAATTTGTGAAAAATGATCCAATGGGTCTTTGGCAATTATCCCACTGAGTCCATTGTAAATTCGATGCCTTCAGAGAATGATATCGATGGGCCTTATAAAATTTCAGCAATTTCTCGGTCTTTGCTGCGCTAACTTTTTTGTTACCATCAAACAAAAAATTTCAGACATGAAGACGCAGTATGAGTCAGGGAGTCCCTGTGAATATTTTTCTTGCAGATCTTCAGAGTATATTCGAGCCCTCTGTTTCATTTTACTTTTTGAGCAGTGAGTGTAGGATATTTTAAAAATAAAATTATGGTTTTGCTAATTTTAGATTTTTTTATATTTCTATTTTTAGCCATTTTAATCAATTAATTATTTTGAGGATTTCTGAACACAATTAAACTAATCATTCAAGTTTGAAACAGCTATCTAAACAATTGCCTACTGAATTAAAATGGGAGTTTGGCAGGAATTGTGCTTACCACCAGCTGCTAACAATGCTTAGATATTAACCTCAACTGTTATAAACGTGAAACATGCAGAACAAATTGAGCCATTGCACGTTGCTATAAAAGAGAAATTCTTTAATACTGGGAAATGTTTTAAAATGCAACAAAAGTCAGCACTCACTCCACCGTGGTAAAATGTGGTGAGTAAGGAACGCATGAAAATTGACTGTATCAAGAAGCAAGAATAACAAACTTCATTGAGAATATGTGAATAAATATATTTTTATTTTTGTTTTTTTTAATAATAAAAGATATATTAGTTAGGTTTATGGCAGACAGCAGGCATTTCATAATTTTTGCTTACTAATTTACACTTTTGAACTGTAAATAAGAAAAGCGTTGAAGCGCTAAAAAATATTTAAAAAAAATATTCTCATACATTAAAATCTTTGGAGAATTGCAACATTTTCATTTGACATTTTCCTTTGGCACATTAAAACTAGCAGAAAAGCAGAACGATGCACATAAATATGCAGTGATGGTGGAGGAGGAAGGGGAGAAAGAGTCAGGATGGTATTTGCATGCATTCATAGGCGAGAAGTTCATTTTATTCGTTTGCGAATTTGTGACACCGAACCGCAAAAAACTAAACCAAACCCAACCAAACACAAATGGGAAAAGTGTGCTAACATTATAAAAGAGAATTGGAACGCAACGAGAAAGCGGTAAAAGCGGGTGAAAGGTAAAAGACAAAAATTTCTAAAATATGCAAGTACATTTGAGCCGAATACACAATCGTTTGTCGTGTCGGTCGTGCGATGTCAAGCAAAATGTATTTGTGTGCTTGTATGCTCAAGGGGATTCCAACAGGCCACAAAGCTAAAGCAAAAGCATAAAAGCGACACAGAGGAAGAAGAATCACGCCGATAGGATAGACAAAAGTATAGAATATACATACATATACACACAAACGCATAACAACAAATTCTATTATAGTTTTGGAGATTCGTTTTGGGTCGAAAGGCAAGCGAACTGTGGTGTCTCATATTTTGGATCAGTGATGCCAGTTACGATGACTCTTGCATTCGTTATGGAGTCGGCGCATTAAATCAAATCGATTACCGAAAGGATTCAAAAATTCCACAACACGAACACACACACACACATATGTACATGCATACACATGCCCATACATATACGTTAGCATGCAAGCAATGACAACAAAATAGCAGCCAACCGTTGAGGTTGACGGTAACGAAGGCGACAACAAACGATTTTAAAAGTTGCCTTCAACGCTTGGATTAGTATAAGTGTAGAGTGTAGTGTGTGTGTGTGAGTGCAATGCAACAATAATAAAAATGTATTTGCCTAGTTTCATGTAGTTGGAATTGCGAAACACTGAATGTTGAGTATTGAGTAACGGTATGTACGAATGGTAATATTTGTGCAACGCTATTCATTCGAATTTGAGCAAAAGAGAGAGCGTGAGCGGTGCAAGGTGCAAGTGAGAATGAGAGCGAGAATTCGTTAATATTAATGAGAAAATGTAGCGCTATGAAAACGAAGAGCGCTAGCGAGTAAGTGAGAGTGTTTGATGTTTTTATGTGAGTTATGGTAACAAGGAGAGCGGCTGAGTGTAAAGGAAGCTTGTGCTTTTGAGATAGAAATAAATAGAAAAAACATATTCAATTTAAAAATTATTTGAATCTAAAACATTACAAAATAATTTGAAAGAGTAGCTCTATTTTGCTTACAAAATTTTTATAAATAACCAAACTAAACATATTCGAACTTCGAAAACCGTTAACTCGAAAGTTTTCGAAGTTCGTTTCGCTAGACATCGTGCACCATACACATTCACCATCTAGCAACAACAACACAAATAATATTTCATTCTCAACTGCTAAGTATTTCTAAAAAGCCAACAAGCATCAACTCGTTATTTTAACCGAGCTCCACGTATGTTGATAGTGCGCGTCGTTGACGTCGTTGACGTCGCTGCTATCGCGTTTCTAAAGCAGTTGACGATGAACGTTTTAAACGCGCAGCATGACTGGCTGCTGACCACCTTACATACATACATACATACATATGTATGTATGTTTGTTAACTTGGCTAACGACGATTTTGCAATTTTAGCCAATGCATTACGTTTCAGTAAGAAAAGCGTCGCCTAACGGTTTAGTACGTACGCTTTGCGTTTTTAGTTGGGGTACTTTTTGCGGTTTGTTCGTGCGTTCGTAGTTATCACTTCACATTTGGTATCACATCGAAACGAAAATAGAAAAGCGAAAATAATGAATACTAATAAATACAAACGTACTATTTAAGAAATCAAATAAAAATAAAATAAAAAATAAATAAATAAAAAAAACCCGAAAAATGAAAAATAAATTGACAACAGATAATGGTAGCAATTTATTTGTATATATGTATATGAGAGCTGTTTATTATTATTTTGTTGCCTGCCTGATGCGGCGTTTTATATTTCGTTAATGTGAGAAAGTGCTCGTTTGCAATTTTAATGGCGGAAATGAAGTCATTAAAACAGTGAACTAGAAACAACACGCAGTACAAAACAAGATTCTATAAACAAATTTGTTGCTGAAATGTGGCAAGGAAAATATTCAATGAAAATTATATAAAGGTTATTTTGTAAGGAACTCGATTTAATGGCTTAGTGAATATTTATGTACAACTGTCTAAATGCTTTTAAAAGTTTTGTTATGTACTATATCTTATTTTTCTTTTTTTTAATTTGTTAGATACATATATTGTTTGCTTTTTAAGTTATATACAAACACTTAAATCAACTAATAAACATTTTTAAAATCAAGTATAGCAAAATTGAGAAATTTTTAGTATTACTTTTTTTATTTTTATTTATTTATATTAATTTTTAAATTTTTTTGAGTTTAAAAAGTTCAAGACCAACTGATGATTTGATTGTTTTTGAGTCCATTAAAAAAATTACAAAAACAAAAGGCTTAAAAAAAAGAAACAAAAATTTATAAATGATTAGCAATTCAACAACGTTTTTTAAAAATATATCTTAAAACTTTATGAAATATAAACTATAAGTAATGTATTATTTAAATAAATTTGGTATACATGTTTTCGAATAATAATAATTTTTGGAATGAGTTAATTTTTATTTTTAAAATTTTGAAAAAAATATTTGTTTAAGTATAACAAACACTGTTATAGGTATTACAGTCATTGTGTTATCTTTGAAAAAATTTAACTTTAGATATATTAAAATAAATCTAAAACTTCAATTGCTAACATTTTTATATGATTTTTATTTTATTACATTATTTATACAGCCTAAAACAGTTTACTTACAGTTTTTTTTTTCAATATTTTAAATAATTTATTATGATTAAAGTAAGAAAAAAAGATAATTGGCTGAAAACAAAATATATGTAATTAAAAAATTTTTTTTTTTTATTTTCTTTATTTTATAAATTTTAAAAATTTTCCTCAGAAAAAATTATTTAATAAATTTTTCATAAGATGTCAGTTTCTCATATTTTTATTAAGTGTTTATTTTTATGATTTTTATTAAAATGCTTTTTTTACAATAAACAATACAAAAAAAATTTGGTGAACAACTATTTTTATTTTATAATTATAATTATAATTTTTTATTTGTTTTTTTCATTTTCTTTTTAAATAACATCACACATCGTTTAGATATAGATTTTGTTTGTTTGCCATGCAGTTTTCTTTAGAACTATTAACATTGCTAGAAACCTGAAATCATTATTTAAAGAAACTTTTATTATATTTTTTCGTTAAAATATTTTTTTAGTATATTTTAATAAAGTTAGAAAGTTTAAAAAAAAATAAATTTTTTATATTTTGTTGTTGGTTTTGCGTTCTATTTTGTTTACAAATTTGTATATTATTTTTCATTTCATCTTCTTTTTTTTTTTTGTGTTTTTATTGAGGTTAAAAGCAAAAAAAAATATAGCATTTATTATTGCCTCTTTTAAACCATTGCAATAATATCAAAAATAATTGAGCTCCAATTTTGTACTTTTCTACTTACAACTCGCAATGTTTTCAATTGAACGATAATTTTTTATTGTAACTAATTGAAGAAAAGTTCCCCAAATAATTTTAAATTTTGCGCGGCACAAAAATTTATTTTTAAAATAAATAGTATCGGTTTTTTGTAACCACTTAAAAAAAATGAAAAATATCTTGATTTATTAAATATTTTTTTTTTTATTTGTAAAAAAAATTTTAACACCTTCAAATATTTTTATTCTTAACCTGTTCATTATTGCTCTTTAATTTTCAAATCATCAAAATTTATAATCCAAAATATTTTCCTTTAAATCAAATTATGTTCGTCTTAAAAACGCTTATTTTTTATGGCGCATTGTTTCCAAACATCTGATTTCAATTTGAAAATATTTTCAAGATCATATATAGCATGGCCCATCACTTTCGTTTTTTTTTTTTTTTTCAGAAATCTCTTTGTTGGAAACTTACATGTTAGATTTTAAAAAAGTTTTCCATTTTCAAATTCAAAAATACGACACTGATTAGCCTCCTAGACTATGAGTAATGCCGACTTAGCAAGACAAATACTTTGGTATTCAGACGAAAAATGTGGTCAATTTAGTTTAGGTCTTTGGACTATTTTTTATTGCTACAACGAGATACAGTTCTCTTAACTTGTTGGAAATTGTTTGAGTTTTCTTGTTTTAAATTTTAAAATTAGTACCTTATTTATGCTGAATAAAATGCTTAAAAGCAAAAAAATATCAAATCAAGTGATTTGTTGTAATAAAGCTGGAGAGGAAAAACAAGTAATATCAAGTTTTAACTAACTTAGTATAAAATAATTAACAAAGAATGGTTATAAAGAAAAAAAGGTTATAACCAAAAACAGTTTAAAAATATTGCTTTTGAATATTGAATTGAATACTAAAGTCACACAACTTACTTAAAACCTGAGAAGGACATTGAACTGAAAAAGTGGAATAATTTAGTTCATATTTCGGCAACTATTTCAAATAGATTCATTTGCAAAATATTTGAGCAATATTTAAAAATTTATTTTGTATACGTCTAATTCAATTCAACTGTCGTCTACATTGAGTAACAATTTTTTTCTTTTATTATAAGTATTTTTTTTAGTTTTCTGGTAAGCAGAGCATGCCAAAACATAAATCCACCAGTTTCATTAATGTATCCCCAAGATACGCTATGGTGGTTTTCTTCAGATTTTTTTCTCTATTTGAATCTTTAAAAAAGTTATTGAAAAAAAATTTTATATATAAAAAAAAAATATTAGGCTTGATATTAAACAAAACAGGCGATCATAAAAAAAATTTAATACGGAGTCACCAAATTGGGGGTTTTTGAAATCATTTTTGAAATAGGTCGGGTTTTGAAAAAGATATTAATACGTACATAGATTGTTTTCTTTGGAGATATTTTGAAATTGTTGCAACTTTCATACCGCCGCCGTTATGTTTGAAGTCTTGCAGAAATTTGATTGGTACAAAAAAAAAAAAATCTATGCTGCTGAAAAGCTTACATTTCACTCAACCCTCATGGTCGAAACTGATTGCAAGCCAGGCTTTTTTTAGATTTATTTTTAGTTTTTATATATATATTTTTTGTGGACGAAGTTTAGATTTATCTTAAAATTCTTATAAGCAAATATAATGAAATAAATATCTAGCTCTTTAAAAGAGCTAAATGAAGTTGAAGCTGAAGTAAATAAATTTATCAATTATTTGTACGACCTTTTAACCTTAATTTGTTAGTTTTTCTGGCTCGAGGTACGTGTTTCAATAATAATATTAACAGTAAAATGGATTGTTATAACTGGGACTAGAAACCTGCGTGCGATCAGAAAATAAGCAAATTTAGCTGAAAATAAGCGTTCGGAATGATTTTAAAAACTTTAAAATATTTTAAAGTGTTTTTTTTTCGATTAAAGAAATTGTCAGCAACAACTTCTATAGACTTGAATTTTTACTATAAAACAAAATTAAAGAATTAGCACGCTAAATGCAATATATTTGTATGACCTCTATTGATATATAACTTGGCGAAGGCTCTGGCGTATACGTAACATTTTCTGTTTGCCATGCAGCATACTTCCGGTTGAATGACCATATAAGTAAAAACGTTGTTGCACTCACATACATACATGTGCATATATCTATATATGTATATATAAAGTTATAGAACGCATACGTATGCAATTATATGTTTGTGACACACTGCAAACGAGAAAGTGACTTGCGAAAAAAAAATAAAAAGAAAAAAGCGTAGGAAAGCGAAGGATCGAGTGCAACAAAAAAGCGGCAAAAACTAGCTAGAAAATGCAGCTGAAAGAAGAAAATTCGCAATAAAAAAGACACATGAACATATACATATATGCTTTATATTAATATATATATTTTTTATTGCATATATATACTTCTATATATGTATATACATACATATATGTACAACTAGCAAACTTGAGCAAACGAGCGCTACCAACAACGAATTTTTGTGTATGCAACGCTCGTTGCAAGCAAGTCAAGATAACCTACCAAACTAACCAAACAGCTTCTTGTTCTCTACTACAGGCAAAGTGAATGAAGCAATTGAAAACTAAAAGAAAAGTGAAAATACTATTGTAGGAAAATTTTTAGTGCGAATAAATACATATGTACATAAAAGGGATTGAAGAAAGAAGTGAAAAAATTGTAAAAACAAAAAGGAGCATTGCTAAAATTGTCATTATAAATCTAACGCCGTAGACATTTTGCAAACGAGTATACGGCAAAGTAAAAGCAATAATATGCATACATACATACATACATATATACTATATATATGTGTGCAAAAATAACTAACAAAAGAAGGTGGCACTGAGACAATTGGAGTAGAAGCAACAGCAAGAGCAGCAGCAGCCGTAGACGACAACCGATTTTCCACTCAAAGTGCTATAAATTAACGTACGACGACCTTTGCAGAAGTTCAAATAACAAGCAAAAACAAAGGCAACAGTTAACGTCCACATACAATTACATACAAACAAACATCCAAACATAGAAAATACAAGTATCTAACCAAAAAAGGAAAGTGAAGGAGTAGATAAATTTTTAGCTACAAAATTCACCTTGGATGCTAAAGTTACACACACGCTGCTATAATAATCGTGTAGTAGTTGCCATTTGCCGGCATTTGTTGACACTCTTTTAAGCTGAAGAAGAAGAAGAAGAAGATAAATCAATAAGTTCAAAAGTACAAGTTCAAGCAAGCACCCAAGCACACACACACATACACACCCACATAAAAGTAAATTTGAATAGTGAATATTATAATCCAAAAAGCACACACACACACACACCCACACACATTCACTTATATAACGGCGTAAAACAAAAGTGTTAAGAGCAAACGTAATAGTCACAGCTGTCTGAATTGAACAGCTTTTATAAAGAAAAGTAACAAAAAAAAAAAAAACAAATTTAACAGCAACAAAACGTCCATACGCGCCAAAAACTCGCCAGCCAAATAAGTCAGTGGCCTTTGTCAACTCACGCCATATCACCAACGTATGACGTACACATAGACGCCATTTGTACTATTCACAAGCTCCACTTGGTGCCCGGCATAGCAGCGCTGAAGAGCTCGCCCTCCACAAGCGCACACACACACACACACACACACACACGCAGAGACCAAAAAGTTGCCGAGAGCGTGTTCTTGCTGCTTGTGCACAGCTCAGCTTCATTTAAAGCAACCTAAAATCCGACAAAATTCATTCGCAAATTATGTTGGCCATGTCAACATTGATGATGCCAGCACCCACCATTGCAATGGGGGCGCCGCAAATTACTATGGGTCCACATAAGCCACCGGAAACAAAATTGCTTGCCATACATCCGGCAGCTGTTGCTGCTAATGGTGGTAGTGGTGGTGGTGGTGGTGGTGGTGGTGGTGGTGTCCAACAGTCTCATCTACAACACAACGGTCAACATCCGCAGTCACAGCAGCAACAACAACAACAACAGTTGGTGACTTCAAATCATCATCAGCAACAGCAGCAACAACAATCACAGCAGACACAACAACAACAACAGATCACAGCTGGGAATAACAACAAACCAGGTAAGTGAACTATAAAGTAGATTAAACATTGATGGCGGTGAGGGGTTATGGTGTGGGCCCACTCAAGTCATAAGAATGCGGTCAGCACAAAGTGTTGCAAAATGTCTATATTATTATCTGCTTCGAGCTGTCTTGTTTTACTGAAAATAAAATTCATATGTTACGTTTGAGGTTGGCAAGCAGACAGCTGATGCCCATGGCAGACAAGTCGGGAGAAACGCTGCAAGTCGCTACTGATTGGTGCTGAGTAAATCACGGTGTTATTTTGTGTCTTTTTTCGCTGAAGTTTTAGATTTTCCAGGGAGCTTTTTATTAGACGGCTGAAAAATGCCTTCCGTGACCAAAAAAATCAAAAGTATTGCCTTTAATTTTTGGTTAGTTTGTAACAGAAATATAACTAACTGTAACCGCCAGTGTCAATATTTTTGTAAAAACGTTTTCACATAAATATTGTGTAGAACTAATTTGAAGTCGCTGGTAAGTGACTCATATGTGACTCACGCTCCCATTTTAAATGAAGCTCATGACTCATATATGACTCATTATTTTCTAAGTTGGACAATCTATCTTTCATGATAATTCAAAATAAATAACGTCAACATTGCCCATAGCAACTTAACTAACTTAACTTTGAAATTGAAAATTCTTTTCTTTTATTGTACTGGCCGAAGCAGCTTCAAAGCATTAAAATGTCGTTACCTTCCACACAATGGCCAACTAAAATATTTTTCGTTACTGAAAAATATTATTTTATATTTTTAAAATACGCACAGTTAATTTATACATAAACACTGAACTAGGAAAGTATTATTATTTATAAGTGGATTCCTTCAGTAATTGACTACTTGAGCCTAGGACTGTTTAGACGGCAATATCGGCATCTCAATCAGTACTATTTAATAGCACATACATATGTACATATTGTTTTAGAGTGGAACAATAGAGGTCTTAGAAAGGCAGTGGACTGAACGGCCCTGAGTCATTACTATTATAGGAAAGACAATTTATAGACTTTTGACAAGGCCTTTTCTGCCATTGCTGGCACAACTTATTTGAAAAAAAAAAAAATTTATTTTACCCAAAATCAGCTTTGCCGTTCTGAATAGCAATTATTTATTATTCATGTTAATGAAGAATATTCAATAAAGTCTAAGTACACCCGCCTTATTGCAGATTAATATTTATAACAAAATACTTTTTATTTGTTTTATACCAGAACTAATCTTCTTATTTTGTTTGAACGCAGATGAAGCCCGATAATATGTAAAAAAACTCTTTGTATTAGAAGCTTACGAAGCCTTTTCTGTTGTATGAGAGTGGTCAAAAATATTTTTCTTTTTTTCTTTTTCATGGTTTAAATCAGTTCCTATTGTTTATAAGTTTCACTTAAAATTTCATTTTTTTTTTATTTAATTTGTTTATATCATTATACAATGGATCATAGTTCGATGCCTGTACAGTGCAAATAATAAAAATTTAAAAGAGAGTGATCTCACCAATGGGCAATTATAATACAAATCAACAGTTTTTAAAATTTGTCTCTATATGTATGTATGTTTGCGCGCGCATCACTCAAAAATTGGTAAATAAAATTAATTTAAAATGTCCAAGTTCGATAACTCGACCTGTTTCGGAGATATTTAGCAATAGCAAGTATTGGTATCAAATGAAAGGTGTTAATGAGCGCTTCAATAAGTGATGTGTTTGGGTTACATATCTCAACTAGTTTCGAAAATATATTGAAAGAGACTTAATGACTCTAGTATTAAGTTAATAACACCTCAAGATATTGCCAACAAAATATCAGAATTCTTATACAACAAAATATTTGCACAACTAGATTTATATATATAGGATCAAAAAATTAATAAACAGGCTAACATCCACAAAGATGTGGTTATCCAGAAAATACAAATACATACAACTGATAAAGGAAGACCTGGAAAAAAATGTGAGGAAAACGAAACAAGAAACCATCGACAAACAACAAGCAAATTAAGCCAAACCCCCAAGTGGCGCTCGTTAAGTCGACGAACTTTTGGAATAGTTCATATAAAATTTATGCAACAAATGAACATTTTGTAGAAGCCGTACTTACTTGTTTTAAATTTGTTTGTTCGTTTATTTGTTGTTGTTGCAAAAGTAGCAAATTTCACAAGTTATGAACAAATTTAATTATTAGCAAAAGTGCAAGTTTCTACATTTTAGTTAGAGGTGATTTTGGAATTTTTATTATTGCTGAGCATAAATAACAAATACAACAAATATTTAAATTTATAATGAAGCAACAACAACAAGTTTTGCAAAGATAATAAAACCAAAGCAAACTACAACAAAAACAATGTTTTCAAGACTGCCACACTTTAGCATCGTTTAAATATTTCTTGTGGGCTAACCGACGGGAGAGGCTTAAGTGTCGACGTAGCGAACATTATAAACCGTGTCTGCAGAGTACATACACCTACATATGTACACATACATACATATATGTATATATACTACGAAAACAAAAAAGTGTAGATTCTAATAGAAGTGGAAAAGGCTAGGCAACCACTTGTCAAACAAGCAGACAAATTTCACTTTTGGACGGCGGACTGACGTGTGTGCAGTGTTGTTGTTAACTTTGACGATGAAGCAAATTGGCAGGATAATACGAACTATGTGGTGTTTTTTGAGTGGCTATGAAATACAGACTAGATAGTACAAATGAAAATTAACTAAAAAGTGTATTAAACTTCTAAACAACGGAGCATAGTCAAATTTATTGAAGTTGAAAGAGTAGCTGGAAATATTTTGCAATGATAGATGATGATGTTTGCACGAAAAGATTTTAATACTAGATATTTATATGGTTTAAATTTTATTAGCTTGGGTGGATTTGCAGAGGCTGCAGAGATTTGTGAAGATTTCTTATAGCTTACTGACTTCTATTTAAAGTAGTTGCTGGGCAATTCAGAAAATATTTTCTAATTAATATTTAACACAAATCAGGATTAAGCTCTCCGCAACTCTTTAGGCCAGTATCTCTGTTTGTTTAAAACATACGGAGTAGGATTCCTCGCCAACCGAGCTTTCATCGATCAAAATGATCTCTTTAGATTGCGATATGTGAGGCCAGGACAGTGACTGCTTAGCTACGTATTCAAGTGAAGACTAAAAATTTAATTTTACGAGTACCAAATTAGAAAAATTGTTGGATATTGCTATACCAAGGGAGCTTGAGACATTGAAGTGTGCATTTCCGAACTACAATCGAGCGCAACTCTGTTGATTTCAGATACATACGAAGCCTTTCTTATCAGCATTTATCAGTGAGATGATGAAATTTTTTTTAGATTCAAAGTATAGTAAAACGATTCTAATTGTTGTGGCTCAGCTTTCGGGTACCAAGAAACGAATATAATAATATTATTATTGTCTCTTTATACATTAGTATGTGAAAGACTGCACGATCTCAAATTCATCAGCATCTATTAAAACAACTATAATTGTTTGCCTTTTATTTGTACCACCAATACAAATCAGTGCTACAAAATCACGTTTCATTTAACGAAATGTTTCTAAACATTTACCAAATTTTAGCCTTCAACACAGGCAAACACACAGGCTCATAGCCCAACTAGCATAATTACTTAACTGCCACAAAATATGTAATCCCACTCGGCTGTGAGGTGGTTTCAAGCACATCCGGTTTCATTGAGATTATTTAATTTGTTAGTAGCGTTATCGGTTTTGGGCACGTTGTGGTTACTAGTAAGCTAGCCTTGAAGATTTCAATACTTCGAAGTGACAAATGACGATAGCAGCGACTAACTCGTGTTACTCAGATATAACTTTAAAGTCGCAGTCACTTAACGATGGTGATTGCAAAATTCACTACCTACCTACTTGTTCAAAGCTCAGCTAAACTTTAAGCTTTAAACTTAGAGAAGTAATAACTTTTCTGCGACACCAAAGTGACGCTGTAGTGACATTCGGTACTTTGTAGGACGTATAACATTGAAGCAAAATATTTTCAGTTGGCGAGCTTAGCGTCACTTCCGTCAAGTATAACGTACTTCGAAATCTTCCATCAACTTAACAAATTTTTTTTTTCTAAGATACCCAAATTTTTTTATAAAGCCATCAAGTTTTATTAATAATTAAGAAGATGTTAACATAAATTCTGCAGCGGTTTTAACATACAAATTTATAATCATAATTTTTAATACATACAAACACATTTAGACATGTTTAAAATATTACAAAGAGAGCTTTTACATGAAGTTCCATAAAAGACGCCGTAACCATGGTGCTACGTCATTGTTGCGCAACCATATTGTCTATGTAACATTTTGTTGTATTATTAAACATTTTTTACAATTACATAAACGAAAAAATTAATTGCTATTATATGCTCGTTAGTTGTCGCTAAGTCCTTAAAATTTTTAAATATAGGGGCGCAGCTCACTTTCAGCAAATATTTGTGCTAATTGGGTTATACTTTCACGTATACGCTGTTAACTAAGCGCATTGATATATTTGAATTGCTTTGATTTAGTATCGAAGTACAAACATAGATATTTGTGTGTAGCCGATGTCGCCAACAACTAATGAATAGAGCCAAATTAGTTTGCAACACTTTTCACACACACACACACACAAACAGACAACCACGAAATAGCACATTGGTTAGGGAAAATCAACCGCTACTTCAAGTGATAAACCACGAACGCGCAGATTTGCCCATTGAAACTTTAGCAAAAGTAAGAACAAAAACAATGAAAACAAGTTAAGAACAATAGCAAATGTGATACGACATGATATCAACGCTACCCAATGACCAAACTAACAAACTTTAATTTGTTATCTAAGCCGTATCCGCTTACGTGCACCAACACTCCCCCACTTCAGCGTACCATCACCATCACCATCACCATCACCATCACCATCACAACGCGTTGTTCATCAAACAAAAACATCAAACTATTTTGCTTTAGTTTCTTTTTTTTGTGCTAATTTGTTGTTGTTGTTGCTTTTAGTTGCTATTGAAAATGTAAACCTATACATAGATGTTGCTGCGCCATTCAATAGCCCCGAAGCGCTCAACACTAAAAAGCCGCTACTAACTGTTGGCAATTTTCTGCTGCAATGCACACAAGCACGCGCATCTCTCACTGTCGTCTCGCACTATGCGTTGATATGTAACACGATCAATGTGAATTTTATTGCGTTTTAAATAGATTTGGAACTATGTTGGGCGTAGCTAAATGGTTTAGAATTGAAATTCACACACATACACACACATACACATACTTACACACCGTTACTCACTAAGGAATTCAGTCCAATTGAATGCTGCATACATGCACTCCAAAGGGGCGCAAATAAGTTGAAAGCGACTTACATAAACACACACATACACACACACACATGCACATACATTCATCTGCTGTATAGTCGTCAAACGTTCATATTCGTTATAGACAAAATGTCAGTTGGTGTGTCTAACTGACGACTAGCTTGTCTATGATCCATCATCAAATCAGTTGGTGAAATTGTTTTGCTTGCTGTTCATGGTTTTCTTTTCTATTGCTGTTTACTGCAATACATACATACAAATATGCTTACAAATATACACTTACACCTACACATCTCTGCTGTGTTTCATGCTTGCTTTGAGTGCAATTTTCAATACAAATATAAACATGGAGATGCTAAGGGTGTGATGCAATCATTGAAAGTTCACTTGCATAACCAAAGCTATGTGGTGATATGGTAAATGGTAGACAAACATTTTTACATATGTACAAATGCATCTTTGTGAGCAGAAATCTCTACATTAGGGTGATTTGCGCTTTTGGTTTTGTAAAGTAATATAGAATAAGAAAAAAAATATTCCACAAGATATTGCCGTTTTTACATATCAAAAGGAATATGCGACTACCTCCATTTTTATATAACAAAAACAGCTACTGAAAAATTACGATGGTAGGTACCTTTAAGTTGTGATTACTACGGAATAACTAAACAAATTTCAAAGAGTTTCTGAAATATAAACTCCAAAAAATTTAAATTGCACTGAAAAAATTTGTTTTGTTCAAAATAAAATCCTATACCGAGAAAACTATTTAAAAGCTCTGGATAAAAAAAATTTTTTTATCAAGGTCTGCTTATGTATTCATATAAAATTTAAATTTAATTTATAATTGCCTTGTGAGCCGAAAGCCCTGACAGCTAGAGCTCCTTTTCTCTGTAGAATAGCAATTTTATTGTTGTTTTTCATCTAATAAATAAATAAATAAAAAAAAATTTATAATTTTTTTTTAAAGATTTGTTTTTGATAAAAGTATTTTTAATGTATAGAATATATCTAGAAGCTGATATAATGTTTAAAAATCTTTGAAGTAAATCCATATTTGAAGTGTCGATAAAGTCTAGAAAACTATCGTGACCTTAAGCGGGTACACAGTACTCGACACTAAACGAAACCAGTGACACTAACTTAGTAAGGCAATCGTAGCCAAACATTTTTGCACAGAATTAATAAAATCCTCAATAAGAGAAAGTAATATCGAAACACTAAACCCAAGCGAATATGTAGAAAATAAATTAATAAAAACGTTTCACAGTGTTGAGCTCTTTTGGAAAATTACATACAAAAAAAAAAAATGTTTCACAATTTCTGTTGATTGGAAATTATTAATTTGCTTACGTTTTTTTTTACCGTGAAGGCTTGAGAGAAAAAACATTCTTCCTATGATCACAAAAAAATGTTTTCGCACATGATTTTCAAATCAAAAAAATATTTGATTTCTTAACCAAACTAACATGCAAGCAAGAAAGAAAAATTTATTTGTCTTTTTTTTCTTTTCTTCGTAACAATTAAAAAAAAATAAAAATTTACTGCACTTATCTACAAGTTTTTATAATTAGAAGAACTAACAAAATATTTAACACAAAAGCTACTCCGCCAGTCCACCCGCCCTAATGTACATCTATATAGTGCGAATGATTGGAAAAGTAAGCAAAACTTAAGCTGCATACAAGCATTGATTTTTGCTTGCTGCTTGTTGTGAAATATTCGTTTTTATAAACACATAACTTGCTACATAGCATATATAGTTATGTATGTATATAGATATCGATAATATGCTTATGACTGCATATGGAATTATTTGTTTGCCACACATATGTTTTATATGAACTTATTATGAATGCGCTGTGCGACTTTGGATGTTAGAAGAAATTTGTGAAGAATATTTTGTTTTACACAAAATCAATATTCAGGCAGAAACGCGACAACTTTCACTAGTTTCAGCGTTCTACGTTTTTAGAAAAGCTTAAATTACAAAAATACAAATTTAGATGGTTCTGGAGGTGCGGACTTAGCGTTAATTCTAGCAAAGAACATTCCGAAGGACTCGAGCTTTCAAAATAAGTAACTAAAGTGTTTATGTAAGGAAGAGATCTAACTGGTAAATTACGAATGTGATGTCAACAGCTCTGATAGTAAAAAAATATTAGAAAACCGAATGTTGTCAATTTAAAACAATAGCATTCTGAAATATTTCTTTCCCTCAGGCTAAAATTTATGTATACTCTGCCGAATCCAAAAGAAAGCGAACACCACAGGCATCAGCTATGTCTTATTTAAAGTTCACTGCGAGGCTTTGGCTACTGTCACTGAGCTTTATCAGCAGCCACATCACTGTTTTCAAAAAGCTCTTATAGATTTATCCCGCTTATCGTAGAACATTTACATTTTACGTGAGCTTCAGATTGCATTACAATATATTCTCTATGCTGCTGATTGAAACGCCGTAATCTAAATTGGTTCACTGAATTTTAAAACTCTTTTATATGTATAAAAATTGCATATGAATAGCTTTAAGAAGCCTTAAATTTATTGTAGTAAATAAGATTTTTTAATTCGACTTCAATGTGAACTCAGGCTTTTAGAAACTAGTTGCTTATTACTTTCAAATTAAAACAAAAAACTGAGCTTTAATCGCGCGAACAACTTTAACCTATCTCACCCTTCACACTCTAATGTTAATGCAAAAAAACGACCAAAAAATGTTAAAAAAAAGAAACACGTAAAAAATTGGTATTAAAACCAAGAATTTTACATTTGAGGAAACTTTGCCAATTGCAGCAACATGTGACGAGTATGCAACACGCACGAATGGCTCCAGCAAACTTAATACAATGCCACAACAACAACAAAACCATGCACCAAATATTCGTATGGTAGGAAAAAGTCGCATAAAATTGCAATGAAAAACGACAAATACAGCAAACGAACAAACGCATACAACAACAACATTACATAGCATTGTAAAGTGTATTGTTGAATGACGATGCCAACTAAAAATTTGATGGCAACAACAGAAAAAGTGAAAAACTGAAAGCGCCCACATTTCATACAATTGGATGAGTTTAGGGCATACAGGGCGTATGAGTAACATTTTCTATGTCACTGCCAAAATGCCAAATTGAAACATGAAATGTAAACTTTTCATTTGCACTGTCAAATTTGTGCATGCATTTTGTGTTTGTATAAAAAACAAAACAAAGCGTTTAAAAATCAGTAAATGTTATTCAAGTGGAAAATAATGAAGATAATTTATAGCAGTGTCGCAGTTGGGCCGAATGAGATTGTCAGGGTTGCATAGCACCGAGATCGCTTAACCCTAGTATAGAACTAAAATTTTAGGAGAATTTTTAGAGCGGAATTCTGCCGTAAAAAATGTGCTTACTTCATATTTCAAGTAAAGTTTTGTTTGGTTGTGCAAACACACAACTTGAGCCTTCGAACATGCGATTCAAGATATAGTAGTTGTGCACTACAACAAGTCGACGACCACCCAGCTACAATACATAAAAACCATAGGTGCAATAGAAAGCATACAAGCAAATTCGAATGGTTGAATAAACATAAAAGAATAACTGCTCTTTATTTTCTTCACGTACGAGTGCATACATTAGAGTGGGTGAAAATTTTTTTTTTTTTTTTTTTTTTTTTTTTTTGAATAATGAGAAGTTTGCAATCGAAAACATTTTCGATAGTAATAGAACTTTCGTCAAGTGATAACCACATTTAAGTTGTACTTTTTCATGAATATAATTTTTTAGTTTTTTTTTTGAAGGTTACTCCATCCTTTTAATTAAATCTAAAGCCGCCATTCGAGCAACTAAACAATTTATATCAAATTTATGCCCATAAATTATGCTTTGAAGGCTTCTATAACATATAAATAAAAAAAATACCAGTCTAAAACACACGCACACATACATGTGTTGCTTTTTATGAGTGCAACTCACATATAAAGAAATAGAATTGCGATCACACAGAAATAGCAAACAAACCGTTCACAATTTTACGCATTTTCAATTGCATTAGTTTCGAAAGCATTCAACTGTATCGACCATGGTATCGACGTAAAGCGATTGAGTGACGTCTCTATATGGAACGTGAAGTGTAAGCACAAGGACAAAGCTATAAAAAGTTTTGAAAATAAGTAACCAAAAGTGATGCAAGACTTTTTGGTGAGATTTAAAAAAAATGTTGTGAATTCAATATGATATTTTAAAAGAAGAGACAGTCTATATCGAGCAGCTGCCTAAACTACAGCCACTCGACATTTCGTAACAACTAAGGTAATAACCTTTAGAACTACTTATACCTCAGCTTGTACTACTAGTATTTCTACTTCCAAGGACCTCAGTACTTTCATCTACCAACTCCATGCAAGGTTACATACTGAGTTCTTTAACGATGTTACGGCCTTAATAATGTGTGGTGCGAGAGGTTAGCATTTTCCTATTTTTTGTCTAGTTAAAGTACATAAACTTAAACTGTTCAATATTTAAATATTCATACATATATAGCAAACTGTGCATCTCCATACCAAGTCAATGCCAAGCATTTCATATTCAATAGTTATTTATCTTAACTTTCATGAAAATTTTACAAAAGCTAAGCAAAAAGTTATTACCACAATTAGTACAAAAGTAAGTTGGTACTAACAAAAGAGCAATCAATTCTGCATGCAAATAAACAATTCCAAACTTTTACATTTGCCTTAGCATGTGCATTCACAAAAAAAAAAAAAAAACCCAAAAAAAAAAAAAAAAAAATGCCCCAAAAGCAACAAAACGCACCAACACTTCGAAACTGTTATGCATTTTTCAATGTGAATTTACATTTCTTTTCTATCTTTCAAATTCTAATCTCACTTGTACATACTTGTTGTAAGTCTCTATGTATTCGTAGTTAGTTGTTTCAGTTCATGTGTGTTAAATTTAAGTAAGAGAAAATGAAAAACGACATTATCATTCATTTCATTTTAAGATTGAAGTACAAAAACTTTGCACACAAAAATCGAAAGACCACAAATTGCTTAAGGCATAAGCATAAACAAGAATGCATATCTACTGCACTTGCAGAACTGAATCTAAAGCACATTCGTAACTATATATGTGTATTAGGTATTTCTGCATGCAATAGCATTTCAGTTTAAATAGAGCATAGATGCAATGAGAGGCATAAAATGAGCAGATAAAATATTGATGTTGATATACAAAAGTATATTAGACTGTGCGAAGAACTGAGGAAATTAGCTAAAAGCGCAATTTTGAAGTAAGAAATTAAATTCGGTTCAAGCTGTCTCAAGTAATCAGGTTTTTACAAAATTTTTTTTTTGATTTATCGTGAGATTTTTGGAAATTTTTCTAGAAATAAAAAAGTTAACATAGAAAAAAAAAACACTTCACAATTAACTGTTTTATGCTGCCAAGTCAAAAGTTGCCATCTGTGCTTATTTCAAAGATATCAACAACCTCTGTGAATTTTTATGAAAGTCATGCCGATGTGGGGCCATGGCAGGGTCTCAATTTTTTTCTGCTAATATTTTGTGATAGAATAAACTACACTAATATAAACTAATAAACTAAACCCTAAAACGTAACTTGAGAGCGATGAAGAACTCTTAAATATTTAGAAAATTTCGAATAATTTTGCAAAAAAAAAATAAATTCGATAGAATCGGAGCGGTCAATATCGAGAAAATTGGCAAACGCTATAAGGCTTTGAAAATATGTGTTTAGCTATAACTTGGAAAATAATTAAAATTTTGAGAAATTGTGAATACGTATCTTTATTTAATTCTTGTGAGCCATACCAACAAATTTCATTCAAGTAAATTTCCTTCGAAAATATTTCAATTGTACTTATTTTTAATCCAATTTTAATTTATAAATTAGCTCGAAACAATATTCGTACAAATATCTAACAAATATATAGTAATAAAATAATTTAGAAGATATGAAAAGCAATAAGTTAAGGAGAGAGGTTTATGTGTAGAGTTGTCTGAAAGTCGCAGTTACGACGCTGCTGCATAGTCGCTACGTCACCGTAACGTCAAAAGAAAGTTGCAGGCTTTGTTGTAGAGATCCCAAAAGAATATTTCGGTAGTCAATAAGTTAGTCGCAATTTTGTTGGCAAGCACATTATAGATACTTGACTATTACGTACCCGTGACTAGTTAAAAAGCAGTTCAAAGCCATAAGAAGGGTCGCAGCTCTAATACAGTGACTTATACTGCTTGAGACATTTATTTGAAATTTGTATTTACCGCATCTACAAAAACCTTAGCTCACCTAGCTAATAACGAATTTGAGACCTGTTTGAAATACAAATAAAATTAAGTGCAATAACTCAAACCAAAGATATTTTTTTTGTATTTTACTAGTTATATCTTCTACCATCTAAGCAATCCTATCTTAAGGTTGACAGTAGGATTTTTCTAACGGAGTTGCCACTTTTAAAAGTTCAAATTAAAAGAGGCTTGTATCGAGTTTGCCAATGTAAGTAGATACCAAATAAAAAGTAAATTTTTTCTAGATAGATTTCCACATGCTTTAATTCGGTCAAGGTATTAAACACTATCGCTAAAAATTTCAGTGTAGGCAACCAGCTCAGGAAATTAAATATATAAAAAAAAGAATTTAGTTGTCATAACTCATTACTCGTTTTTTCCTTATCATCACAATATCAAAAACACTATAACCATACTTATACATATTTATTGCATTAGCCATGACCTATCAGCCACGAGCTGCAACCCACGCAAACCCACTTGCCTTAATTACTCAATACAAAGATTAATAGCCAAGCAAAATCTTAGTTGTCAACTTAATTAACTGAATAAATTATAATAATTACTACGGAGACACACAACTACACCGAGAACTTTTCTATTTTTTTATGCTTATTAACTTGTACGTTAGAGGCTTAATATGGATGTGATTTTTGTGAGGGTTGCCAGCTATTGAAAATTTTGACACCAAAATGTAGATTTTTCAAAAAACGTGCGAATATTATTTATAATTTTCAAAAAAAGAAATATCTGTAGCCTTTTTATGAAAAACCGATTTATTAGAAAATAGAGAATGTCAGGTAGTTTTAGTGGTAGGCTTGCCACCTGTTTGAAATTTAAGTAATTTTCTAATAATACAAAATTTTTATAAAATTATTCCAATATTATTTCGGTCTAGAAGTTTCACATTCTAAAACTTTTTTGGAAGAAAAAATCCTTCTACATCTTTTACTTCTTTTAATTTCAAACAAAGTCAAGAGGAAGAAGGAAAAAAATAATAATCCAACTATTTCGAGCATGAATTCTCATATAAGTTAATACACCTTGAGTGCATATCTACATATTTACTTACATATACCTACATACACACCTATATATATGCATGTACATATAATCTGCTTAAGATAGCTTAAGATAGCATCGTAATGAAGTCATTACCTCGAGCTTAAGCCTGGCGTAAAGAAAAAATAATCAGTTACATACATACCTACAATAAGTATTTAGTTCACAGAGAAGTAATGAGATAAGTTGAAAAGTAAAGCAAGTAGTATTCAGTTAATAGTTGAAATAAAATAAGTAAAGCGATATGTTAGCGAACACATTTTTTTAATTTTTATTTTAAGCAATTCATACTAAGCATTTATATGTATGTATGTGTGTACTGCAACAACTAAAGTGAGCAATGAACGCATGAAAATTCAAGGTAAAATCATATATATGCATTCGTACAAGCACATATGTACATGTGTATGTATGTGTAATATATGCGTTTGTTGTTGTGTTCATTTGCAAGTGTTGGCATCTTGTTGGTTATACGCTTATGTGGTTATACATATGTATTTGTGCATTTTATATGTTTAAAAATAAGATGACGGTGTCTAGAAGATATCAAATTCACGCATATATGTATACATATCCATACATACACATGCAGTTAAACGATGCAGTTTTCAAGGCGCTTCTTGCGTTTGCAATATTCTACTTAGACGGTTGAGCGCGCTGTAGATATGCATACTAGGGTGCGATGATAATACACACTCAGACCTTGTTTTTAGTTTTTATAGACCTATCATGAGACATTCATGATTTTTTTTTTATATTTTATATTATTTAGAATTAAATCGCTTAGGGAAAAACCTCAAGAATATCAAAATTAATTATGAAAATTTTTTAATTTAAATTAAAAAAAAAATTAACAATCAAAATTTGCATTTAGAAAGTATTATTCTTTGCTTTAGGCTCATTTAAATATTAAAAAAAAAAATTAAACTAACAAATTTTTTTAAAACTTTAGAATTAGAAATACCTTAGAAATTTCGAAAAATTACATTTATTTCTTGCGCTCCTTTTTTTTGTCACTTTTTTAACATTGTTTTCAGCTTCAAAAACCTTAAATTTTTTCATTATTCTTTATTCTCCCTTTCTACTTTGCAATTTGTAAAAATAAACACAAAAATCTATCAAACCAAAACGTATTAATGGAGTTTCTCAAAGAGTTTTGAATGCTAAAAAAAGAGTGTCTTTGCTCAATAAAAAGTTATCTACTACTTCAAAAGAATTTCGATGATTTTTCCTCAATACTAGGTGATAATCTCGGTTTAACTTTAAAGTTATGGCTTAGTTTGGGCGAACAAAACTTTCATATATAAATCTTCACCGAATTTTTTTTGAACTTTTACAGCCTAAAAAATATTAGAAGCATCAACAAAAAAAAAAAAAATTTGGACCACCCTAATTCACACATATCCACAAATGTATGTGTAAGAAAAACGTGTGTGCGTATTCGATCATTCGAACATACTTGTGAATATGTTTTACACTTAGTAAATAATGCCACCACATGAACACGTTTGCTGAGCATATAGCTATATGTATGTTGTAATAATTTTTATGATTATTTCTTCCTTCCTACAGCGAAAATTGCTCATACGCTCTGTAGCACCACTGAAAAGTTATATGTTATAAGGCGTTAATATACATTTGGCTTGCAACCATATAACCACACATAAACTTAAAGATATATACATATATGCGTTTATATAGTAGTTAAATATGTTTGTGTGTATTTGTTTGTAGTTGCCATTAAGTATGTAGCAAACTATCCCGACTGTTTTCTACTCGGACTAGCAAACCAGTAAGGAACAGAAAAAAATGACTACTGAGCTGTAGCTAGCATACATAGCAGAAGTAATGGAGCTTAAATGTTATGTTAGTGTAATATATTTTTAACATACATAAGTATATAGTATATATAAAATAAAAATATATATAATTTACATAAGGTTTAATACGAGTATAAGAAAAACTTGTCATTTGTGGGACTGAAATCTGTAATCTTTCTCCTTAAGTATATACTAAATCTTAGGGGAAATGAGCGATCACACGACAATTTCCTCAAACGTAATGTTGCAAAATTGTTTTAAAGACATCCTCAGTCTCATGCATCTCGTTGATTCTTTTTTATAAACATCTGGTCCGATGAGCTACAGACTGGTTCTATACTTCTTCCAACTCTTTCGTTGCGTCCTCAGCTTTGATATCTAAGTTGAATTTTATATTTTATGTTAATCGCATTTTTTGCGGGGTAGCTACCTTAAACATATGTATAAGTGCTTGTATGTATGGGTTATGTTTACACGATCTCATGCTGCTTTAGCGCACTTAATGTTAAGTGCTGGTATGTTGTTGATTTTGTACTTCTTCCTCTTGATTTTTCGTTGCCACTCACCACTCACACTCGAGTAGTGGAGATTTGAGTTTTATTTTTTTTTTTTTGCTGCTTTTTGGGATATTATTTTTCATATTTTATAAAGACACTTGACATGCTAGCGTAAATTGGTCAGTTGAATCTTAGCAGGAATATGTTAAGAAATATAATTTATGTTAATAAAGTATATAAAGAATATGCGTTCCATATAAAAAGAAGTTTTTATATTTGTGCATAAGTTCAATGGTTTATAGTACATAAGTTAGTACGACAAATTAAAAATAAAAATGCAATAATTCAAATATATAAAAAACCGTAAATAACGACATTATAACATCCGGGAATTTTCGGAACTTTCAAAAAGCACGGATCCACGTGTCTCCAGTTTACACCATTTGTTTTTTAAACGCAAGCCCTTATTAGTATTGGGGATACATATGTGTCCAGCTGTCATGCCGAAAGTCTCATCTACTTTGTGCCTCTTCTTCCGAACACAACCGCTTTCTCTCTTTCTCTGCTGCTTAAAAAAAAATAAAAATTCAAAAATATGTTTTTCCTTACTTCACTGAGAATACAGCAAGTCAACTTAAAATTATAATGTATGGTTTTTATGAGAAACTAAAAAAAAAAACAAGATCACTTTACTTGTAAATTCCCCTCAAAATACACTCTTAAGAGACTCACCAATAACAGAGAGCCACAAACGGGTAAACATAAACCCAAATGCAGTGGTCCCAGGTCACTTATCCTAGAGGTAGTTCTTTAATAGAAATCTTTTTTTCAGCTTATGCAAAATACTGCTAAAATTTTAATGCTTCTAAAAAATTAGCTAAAAATTATGAAAATATGAATCAATGATATCAAAGTTACTTCAATATTAAAAAACAAAAAAAAATCGAATATTCTTATATAAATATATCCCAACTAGCAAAAAAGTTTTAGTGACAAAGAAGCAATAACGTAGAAAAATGACTCAAAAAATAAAAAATTTCCAACAGTCCACGACTAAATTTTGTTTTTTATTTTATTTGAATTTAACAAATGAATTGTAGTTAAAAAAGCTTTCATAATATATTTTTGAACCAAACTGGTCATTAGAACTTTGAGGCACTGTATATGATCTTCACATATGTATTTCTGTTCAAAAGTATGAAAGGGTGTATGTGAATGTGAACGTCTGTAAATTGTAGTACGAAACAGCTGGAGCGTGCATTAAGGAAAGCAACGGTGCAATTTTATGGCTTATATGTTTATGCATATTTATTAGAGATGACAATCCCGGAGCTCATTGCTTTTTAAGGAGAACAAGGCAAACAAAACAATGACGAAAATATTAAGGAGGCGTGGCACCTCCCACCCATATATACTTGATTTTTTAGATGTAATGTCTCCAACTGGGCTCAAGGTAGCATCTGAATAGTTTAACGAAGGCCTTTGATATCAATACGATTCGCACGACAAGAAAGCGGAGTTATCAGAAAAGGGGGCGTGGCATTAGCTGCACAAAGCGAAGTATTCTAACTCCTTGTTTTTAAAGGTATTTGTAGTAGAATAATTTAATTTTTGAAATAAAATCCAAAAAAAAAGCACTTGATACTAATATTGCCCTCTTGAAGTTTTAGCAAAACTATAAATAATTGATCGAAGTTTAATCTATAAACAATTGAAGCTGTGTAAAAATGCAGACTTTGGATTAAAACGAATACGGGTTCGATTAAAACAAATACAGGTTCGATTAAAACAAATACAGGTGTAATCAAAAATTGTAACTCAATGAAAAAATCTATTTTAGGCAGCACGAAGTTTTCAAGTTCAGTTATTAGTTGTTTTGTATAAAAATGCATTTTTCAAATACGACTGTTTTATATATATTTTAAAAAACAATTTCTGAACTTTTTTTTCAACCAGAAACTTTTCCAGAATTTCGCGGCATTGTAACTCAGATCCCGAAAATGCTAGAACATGAAAAGTTCACAAAGTTCATCAATAAAAAGTGCATATATATATAATAAAATAAGTTACAATAAATTAGTTCAGAGCAGGCATTTTTTTAGGAAGTTTAAACTAGTCCACAGAAGACCAAATATGTATCCACAAACTACATATACAAATATTTCAAAGAGTACTGTGTTTTGCGCAATTGGAAATGATCCTAGCTGAACTTTATACTTGAACTTGAAGTTGGCAGCACCAAAGAGAGTGTATGTTGATTGACTAGTTTCATTTGGATTCATATTACGAGTAGTTGCGAGTTAGCTTATTTGACTCTTCTACTTTCTTCACAATCCCGTTTTGGGCATTCTCTTTCTTGCATTTTTTGCAAAAATTGCAGACCATTTCAACTTTGCATTATTTTTAGTTCGTTTGACTACTGGGTATTTGAGCTGTTTTCTTTTTTTATTTTTCTCGGGCTATGCGTATGTCTGCGTGCACTCTTATGCGCTTATAGTACTTGACTAAATGCAACTTTTGCAAAATTGTAGTAAAGAAAACTACTTCAAGAGCAAACCAGCATGCGGTCTTAGTTCACTCTTGCGTTAATAAAAAATTGATATGTGCACATATCCCATCTCACATGCAGACATACTGGACGACGTGAAATTCATGGTTTTAGACTTTTTGAAACATGGTTTTTCTGTTCAAGATAAATCAATGTTTTTGCGAAACTTTTCTTTTAAACCAAATTAATCCGGATCCCTATGTAACGCCTGGACCTGCACTTCCCTCTGTTTAATACTTTTTGAGATCTACGATAATTTAAATATCTCACTCAATTTCCAAATATATATCTTAGCAAAGACGCGCTTTCTAAAAAACATTTGGCGAATCAAATGTATGTAAGTCTTCGGCAAACGGGAAAACAAAGCCAAAAGCAAACCAATTAAAAAACAAACATCGAAAAATTAGCAGTCACCAAAAAAAAGCGCTACATAGGCAGCTAAAGACACAGCAAACATCAGCCGCCACCAAAAATAAACAAACACAAACCAACAAGACGAATTGCGTTGCATCCAAGCATCGAACTATAACCACATAAGACTAGCGGCACTATTGAAACTGTGCTATCTGTGCCAGCGAAGTAGGCAGCTGCCTGTATTTAAACGCCAAAAAAAGTTAACACATTTTTTTTTTTTTTTTTGTTTTCCCTTTTTTCACCGGAAACAAGCCAATGGCTGGCATATATGCACACATCAATGGGCATCAGCAAACTTCAAATAAAAGTGTACACACTCACACAATGGCTTGATCGGCCATTCAAGTCAAAAAAAAAAAAAAAAAAAAAAAACAGGAAAAAGTGTCAAGATATTCACGTAACGTAAATTTGCGCATCAATTCAGCGAAAACTGAATAAACAAACAAAAAATTCGTGGGACACATAAACAAATAAAAAACGAAAATGTTTTCCAAACGAACGCATCGTTGCCCCATCTGGCATTCTGACTATTCTGTAACACCCGCATGTCAGCAGACATCCCTGCATCAGTGCACTCACAAGCACTCCACACACACACATACACACAGGCACACCCGCTCACGCATCAAGCTTCACGCTTGACGGCACAATGATTGTGGATTTGCTCGTAAACAGCAGCATTTCAACAGCAATTTAGCCATACACATTTTTTATCACTTTAGTTTTTTGTTTATACCCAGTTTTGCTTAGTGGGAAAAGTGTAACCAACAATTTTATTCGCTAAGAATTAACTATACATTGTGGTAGTAGTTTAGAATATTTAAAGCACCAAACTCAAGATCTTAAAGTTTTTTTAGAGTATGTTATTAAGTTTTTTTTAAGAAGTATGATCCATATGTATGATCGACATGTTTGATGGACGTGTATGATTTATATGTATGATTGAAATATATGGCATAGCCGTTAGGCAGATATTTTTGGATTGATAGCAATCCAGAGAGTTTGCAAACTACTATGGAGGGAGGACTTATTATGTTGAGGATATCAGTAAGAAGGATATCCAATCTGTCCCTTGCTTCATAAAGAGGATAGGTATTGGAGTATTTACCGATATTGTGATCGAGCGAACACTTAAAAAGTAAGATGCTAGTTTGTAAATTCTTTGGATGAGAGATAGTCTTTTTCGACCAAAAACTTTTAACTTTTTAGTATACATACATATATAAACGTCTTTCCATGTCGAATTGTCACATATGTAGTTGGAATCGACCTTTTCTTTTTTTAATAAAATATGGTGAAGACTTTCTTTTTATCATATGAGAATAGCAAAGTTAAGTCAATTAAAAATTTTTCAAAATTCAAAATTTATATTTTTTTAACTGGATAGGCTTATCTAAGTAGGCTTAAGATACAAAGAAATTATTTTCAAAAAGAATATTTAAAAAAAGATATTGTGAAAAAGAAAATATTTTGAATAAAAAAAATAAAAAACAACATTTTGAAAAAAAAAAATAAATATGTAAAAACAAATAAAATCTAACATTGGCTAAGAATAAAAAAAAATTTTCCTAAAAAAGATTGTGAAAAAAAAATCTTTTGATCAAAAAACAAAAAATTATATACATAGTTATATTCAAAAAAAAAAATATTTAAAAAAAAATTAACAAAAAAAAAATATTTAAAAAAAAATATTAAAAAAAAGAAATATTATAAAAAAAATATTTTGGAATAGAAATTTTTTGAATAAAAAAACAAAAAAAAAGAACATTTAAAAAAAATATTAAAAACAAATATTAAAAAAAAAAAAGTTTAAAACCGATAGTGAGATGAAAAAGATGTAAGCTATCAAATTTTAGAAAGCTCTGGTTTTTATAAAATCGAAAAATTGTTTGAGAAGTTTTTATTTATCATGATCGGTGCGCCACATGGCATTTCGGCCATTAAAATGCAGTCAAAATCGGGTTACAACTTCAAATTTCTTTCCATTGGTGAAATGTAATAACCTTTGATCATATACATACAGGGTTTTGCAGTGTAGCTGTCGATATATTCCAAAGTTTCAACAACGCCCACCCAACTGTTTATACAAAGTTCCTCTACAAACGGAAGTTGCATTTTTCATTTAGAAATATTTTTATTTAACCTTTGGTCATTACTACTATATTTTTAAGTAATTATTTTTACTTTGCGCTTTTCAAACACATATGTTAGTTATATTTTAGAACTTGAAAGTCAACAGGAATTTGAAAGCATGCAGCTGAAATAAAACAACATGCTAGATAGTATTAGAAATTCGTGACTGAAGTGAGACTAGTTGGAAGATTTTTACTTAAATTTAGCAACTGTATTTTCAATTGGAGATATGAATTGTCAGAATGCAGGCAGAAATAAACTGGTCTCAAACTAGTTTAAAATCGACTTAAAATGCTTACTTCAATCGTGGCTAGCGAATTTTCGAGCTGTGCACATTTTAGCGTTCTGCTTCCATTTCGGACTAGTTCCGTACCAGTCAGAAAATTCTAATTGTATACTGGTACATATTTCGTAACTTTTTTTGGTACTTCCCGCTTTCATCACCACATTACATGCATACATTACACAAACATAAATTTATGCAACGCCAATTCAGCGGTTTGTTGGCGGTGTTTATTGTCACTCATCGACTGTCAGCGTTTTGTTGATGTTAGCTTCTCGTGCTATTTCATTGTATGTAATAAAATATTTGCGCATGTAACACTGCCTTTTTTTTCTTTAGTTAATAGCATACTGTATTCACCGCCATTTTTGTAATTTAACATTGCAATTTATTCAGTTCAAATATTTGATGGGCATGCCAATAAGAATCCTTTCTTTCATTGTTTGCATTCATTGAACTGCATTAAATAAGTTTTTTTTTTTTCATATTTTTAAACTACGTTTTCTTTTTTTGCAAATCATACTTTTTTGTTAATACACGGGGTTTGTGCACACTATGAAACTATTGACCTTTTTTTTAATTGGCTAAAACCTACAATGTATAAATGGTATATAATTAAATTTCGCTTTGTACTTAGAATTTTATGGAAATATTCGCAAAAACGGAAAAAAAATTTTGGAAACTTGTTTAGCAAATATTAGTGGAAACGGCAGACTCTGTTTTGCACAAAAAACTTACATTGAGTAACTTATTATTAATTTGGCCATTCATCCTTTCTCACTTCTGATTTTGCTATATCCCTTTTTGATCTCTCATATCGACATAATTTTCCTATTTATTTTTTCACTTCTCTGACTATTCTATACATATCATTTTGCCTTAATATTTTTTTACATTTCTCATCAGTTCCATCTGTCTCTTTCCAGTTCTACTCTCTTCATTATACGTTTTTATTTACCATACTCTCTCTTATCATAAGACTACTCTTAAACATATGCGAATTCAATTTTATATCTGGTAGGACATCTTAATTTTTTTTAATATAAAACTCCCCTCGGCTGACCAGTAGGACTTGGTATTCATAACAGTTTTTAAGTAATTTCAAACTAGTTGTTTGAATGCCTGTTTTATATTACTATATATTTGTTTGACTATCTTTTTACTTAATTATAATTTATTTTTTTCTGTTTTACTTGCAGGTAAGCCTTCAGCCTTCATGCATATCTATATCTACTCTAAAAAACACTTCAAAATTATTTGGAGCATATGACCACCGACGTGCTTAAGGCTCTCACAACTACATTCATATTTAAGTAAGTGCAAAAAATGTATCAAGAGTGAAGGTGCAAAACCACGTAAACAACATTTTTTTTTAATTTTCTGAGTCTGAGTCAAGATAAATTAATTTAGTACCAAGAAAAACAAGTGTGGTTTTCAAAATGCTAACTTGATTGAAACTTATTCCTTTAACTAACTACCCCCCTTAAACCTTCCAAGTTTTATTGTTGAAATATTGTTTTCTATATTTTTTTCAAAAGTGTTACGATAACAGATTAAAAACAATATTTAAACGTATATCCATTTAGTGCAATGATTGTTATGCAGAATTATAAAATATTTTAAAATTTTAAATGTTTGTAGAAATGAAAACTTTTAAGGCGCTTTGGGAAATTGCATATACTTCTATGGGAATAACTTACCCAACTATCAATAGGGTTACCGTGAGCATCATTTTGGCATATAGTTTTATTGATTTTAAAATGAATTTGAGTTTTCATATTAAAGTGAGAGATTGACCAAGAAATCATTGGCCGTCTTTTTTCGCTACTTAGAATTAAAAGTCAAAGGAAAATAGTAAAAAATTAAATGCACCAACATTTTTTTTTTGTTATCTCACAAGCACTTATTTAATCTTTAGCAGTAAATTTCAAACTAAAAAAAAATTTTTCCCAATGACTGTTTCCGAAATTGCAACTCTAGTTAAAAATTGTGTATATTTTTTTATGTTTAATTTCTAAGCTAAAATGGACGCTGTTCCTTAAGCCAATGATTTCAGAGTTATAGCACTGTATACTTTGGGAATAAAACATTTTTGTTGTATGCCTTTAAAATCAGTGAATCGAAGAATATTTATTTTCAGAAGCTCCAGCCGCGTGTTTTCCTAAGGGCGTAGTTCGTCGGAATTACGGCCCACTTTAAGCGAAACGCACAATACTCGCTTTTTCACAATTTTTTTTACAGTGTATTTTTCTGTAAAATTAAAACTGTTTGTTGGTGTACATGAGTTCTTAGTATTTCTATTTTTAGCTGTTAAAATTATTTCATTTGTAAGTCCTTGAGGAGCTTTTCATTTACTTGACACTATATAAATGTAAGTGCGGTAAACGTATGTCCTTATAAGTGCATACAAACACACAAATTTACCACTCAAAGTTGCATACTCATACACAAATTTACTCATATTCAAACATGACCTGAAGGAAAAATTTTATTTATAAATTATAAAAAGAATAAAATGCCATGATTTTCCTTAAAATATATGAATGAGCGGAACTAAATAAATAAATAAAAAAGTAAATAACAAATAAATAGATAAAGAAATAATAAATATCCTGGTTCGGTACGAGCTCGAGGCCTACTTGTAATTTTTCTTCAGCGAAAATTATTGTTGTTTTGGGTTTATTTATTTTTATTTATTTTTTAATAATTTTTTATTAATCATAATAATATAATATAATAATTATTAAAAGCTTCTGTTGAATTGAACAGGAAAAGTTTAGAGACAACCGCGGTAGGTTTTTTTTTAAATAAATAATATTAATAAATGTCATAGATTTTTAAATAAGTTATAAACATACAATAAATCAAATAAATAACTTCCACATTTTTTATAATTAATTTTCTTTAATAATTTAACTACAATAATTTAGCTAAAAAAATAGTTACTGATTTTAAAATTATTTAATTCGTTAAATTATCCTATAGTCGTCTACCTAAGAAACTTTAATGGAACAGCAAAATCTAAAGAACAAAAATTTATTTTAAATTTCATGAAAAATTAAATTTATTTTGTAGCTTTATGCTTTCGTTTTTTTCTTTTTTGGCCTGATGTCGACTGATTGTACGTGTTTTACCCATGGCCCTAAAACAAATTTTTTTTCCCTACTGGGTATACTCGTAAATTCACTGTACCTATGGACATACTAACAATTACTGCCAGCTACCAGCTCGGTTTGTCGTTGCTTGGCAAGGACAAATGCCAAAAGGCAAATTACTTTATTGACAATCTCTGAAGCGTAATTATTTCAAGTCCTGCTTTCCATTATTTTTGTGACAAAACGCTATGCCAACAAAAGTTGTATGCCATGGTGGATTCTCTCGTCGCTTTCGTTCATCATACCAGCTTTTTTTCTCCATTTACTCACACCACACAATTCGTTGCACACCCACAGCAACTCGAGGCGTTTTAAGTTCACATTTTTAGTTGAAATTCTTGCCTACCTTTTGGGTTTGTCCATTGAGCGCGCTCGTATGGTACGCGGTTTACCGACTATTTGCTGGCTTAGAAAATTAACTTTCATGCTTGCTTTGAAATACAAAAGTTTTCTTTGAACTTTCGAAAATTTTTACATACATTTTTTTTTTTTTTTTGTCATGACTTTTTTGCCAACGTGAACTAATTCGTTTGATTTCAATATTTTGCTTTAACTAATTTTCTCATTAGCTTAATGAAGATGTCATTGTCATTTAAATTGAGTAGCTCTAATGGTTTTTGCTTGTCAAAGCAAGATTAGGTTTCTTATCAGGAATTGTTTATATAATTATGATAATTGTGGTTCGGCTAAATGATTTAATTATTCAGCTTTATTGTTATTATACTAAATGGAAATATCAATAACAAACAGTAATTGCAATTGATAATATTGTTATTGGCTTTACGGCTTGCGCTTTTTATACACACTGTAAGTTGGGCGAGTTTAAGAAAAATTTAGCAATTTTATTAAAATTTTTATTTTCTTTTAATAAAACATTTTAGAAAACAATAAATAGGCTATAATTAAAAAGCTATACATCGAAAACAACCATAATTTCTCCTCAAACTAATTCATAGAAGAACAGAAAATAATTTACATAAAAATAGAGCACGGATTACACGCACAACAACCGCCTTCTATAGATAACAGGCAGAATATCTAAAAATATTTCATACTTAAAAGATAACAATAAATGGAAACTTTATATTAGCAGCGAGTGGGTAGACTATTGTTCTTGCAAATCAGAAATGCAGGCGTGATCTTCTAAAATAGAAAAACGATGCGAACTAATCTACTTGATATAATCTAACTTGAAAATTTTTCCATGAAAATCCAAAATAAAATTAGAAAATAACAATTTTTAAATGATGCTGAGCTTGAAGCAGTGTCGCAAGGTAACTGGTTTTTTTTATTTTGAGAGAAAAAGCTAGGGTTCTTAGAACACATAAAGCTAGGCCTTTTAAGTAAATATGTTCCTATGAGGGAGCGCTCAAAGACTCTAGGTTAGGTTTTTATACAAAAGTCTCTTTTCTACTTTGAATGCATTGCGAGAGTAGATAATGAGCAGAATCCAACAAAAATGTTTTTAGTACAAAGAAAAACTAAATTGAGTGAAATTTAGAAGGCTGCTCCAACTTTTTAGTATAGCAGATAGAGGTGCACTTTTCCAGAAATATCGTGTATTTTCTAATACATATCTGTATACATTGATATTGAATCAGCCTCTACTTGTTGGAAGACAAGAAGATGTGTCACTGTTCACAGTAACAAATTTTAAACTTAGAAGGACTTTGCAGCTTTGGAAAGCAGCGATATATAATTAGCAAAAGCGCAATAGTCTATCTCTGAATTGTCAGTGAGAAGAATATACATGCTTCTAATATCCCCTACAAATATATTGTAATTTCTTGTGCCTAATTAAGTTACTTCAACTTAAACGCGAACATGGCAATAGTTGAAGTTATAAACGGTATTCAAATAGTTTTATGGGAAAAATTTTGAATAATTTAGGGCGTCATTAATATTGCCTAGTTTGCTAAAATAAAATAAAAAATTTTATTTTATATCCACCTGTACTGGAACGCAGGCTATTATAGTTTTTTCTTCTATGTATAAGGGGGCATTGTTTTAACAAAAATTCAGCAAGATGGATATTGAATTTCATACATATATGTTCTTACAACCAAAAGAGAATTTGATTGAGTATTTCACGTCTGTTCAGCCGTCCCTGATTTAAGTAAAAATTTAGGAATTTTTTTAAAATTATTTTTCGATATCGAATTTCATTAACAAAATCAGTTATAGTAAGAAATGATTGAAATTATCAGCTCGTCTGCCTACTAGTTGTAGTCTAGGCATTTTAAGTGGGGTTACTACCGAACTTAGTATATGTTTCTTGTGAAGTTTGCAACGTTATTTATATTTATATTTGATTTTTAAATACAAATTTTTTTCACACCTTTTTATGAAGTAAAATTTTGCTAGTGTTATATTTATGAAACCCACTATATACAAGCTACATCATGATCGAACTTTTATTAACCTATTAAAAGTCAATTTAACCCGAAATACGAATTATTTAGAATATCACTAGAAAATTATCTTTCGAAAACATAAACACACTCTGATGTGTAAACCAATAACACTTCAAGAGTTGTAAGTACTACTTAACGGCACAATGTTGCAACAATGGCTCCAAGAAAAAGACAATCAATTTCTTAAAAGATGAGCTCAAAGTAGAAAAGCACTACTAAAGTGAAAACAAAAACAAAGAATAAGAACTCAAAGTATGCTCACTAATCGATTAATGATGAAAATTTAAACTGCACAATAGCAACAACAAAAAAGTTAAAAATGTAACGAGAAATTGTATGAAGCGTAGCCAGTGTAAGAACCAGCAGAACACAAACACAGCCACAGCAATATGAAGTCCAAACTTTGTATTTAAGTAAGTGCATAAGAGGATGTGCACGTCGAAGAAAAGCTATAAGAAATTTCATAAGAAAAAGCGATGAGAGAAAAGAAATCAAAAAAAAAGAGAAATGAAAAAAAAAACACGTAGGAGTAAGACATAAACACACAGCACAACTGACGTTAATAAACAATAGAACAGCTACTCAGACGCCGGTACAGCGTGGTTGTAAATAGGGACTTATGGTGGGGCGCATTGGACCCACATAATTTGTATCAAAACAAACCTTACTTGTCCTACTGACACCAAATGCTCGTTATTCGAAAATCTAGCATACGAACTTTGTGTCAACGCGAATGCGCCGATAATGTCCGCCAAGGATATCTCTCCTTCGTAAGGAATCTCAGCTCACTAATAAGGGGTCGAGTCACCACTGAGATTGCGTAGCTGTTCAGTGATTCTCAAGCACCACATTACACTACATAGGTCAATGTCTTTAATTACTTTCTGGTCAAGCAATTAATCCCTCCTGTGGAAGGATACGCCACTGTTAAGAATTAAAAGCGAAAGAGTAAAAAAAAGTACATAAAATCAGAAAAGTGAAAAGCAAAAAAAGAACGAAAGAAAAAAAACCGATATAATGAAATACTTGAAGTAGCGTTGGCAGCGATAAATCGTCGACGCCAACACTTGATGCATGTTGCATGCAGCAATGAGCACCCGTTTTAATCTTCTTAGCTGCTGCTCTTGGAAACGCTTTGCTGCTCTTACTGTCCCGCCACTATTCTCCGAAACAGCAAAAGTTCATGCCGCGCACGTCGCGCATCATCGTTCAGGACGGATGTCGTCGTTTGGTTTTCCGCTAATATAAAATGTCAGTTTCTAGACATAAATGAGAGTGAGACGTCGTAAATGCAGCGTGCGGTAAAAACCAGTGCATTGAGTTCTTCACTCGACGTGTCTGCCTGCTTGCCTGCCTGCTTGCCTTCCTGAGCTGATATCAACATTAACTGGGCAATCAGGAAGCAGCTATTTAGTGGCTCTGCGGATGTAACAATATGATTGGATTATTATTATTTGTTGACCCTATTGCTAACTACAGATTGCGTTGTAAGACTAAAGAATTCACTTAAGTGTAGCGGCAAAAAAAAAAACAAAAACAAAAAAATGAAGAGCTCATGCAAAGAACGTGAGTTTAGAGATAAACTGTCTTAAATTGACCGCTGCTAATGAGAAAAATTTGTAAAAATTAATTGAACCAATGAACTTAAGCGAATTCAGTGTTGGTGGTTGTTTGGTTTAAACGATTTCAGTTACTTGCTAGTTTTGGTTTTGATAGACTTAGAAAGAAAAGGTAAGGGAAGAGAGCGGGTTCGGGTATTTAATTTAATCACAATAACTGTCCAAATCACTGGCGAGACACTATTGGATTCCAATGAACCTGGAATATAAAGTGGTATAATGCCTTATGCCAATACGAGCCGGAAAAGAGACAGGGCACCAGAGGGTTGTGGGACATAGCGAAGAAAGAAATATAGAAGCGTACTGTTCCGACTTATTTATGGTCCAGTGACGTGGGGTGGAGCTCTTCTAAAGAGCGAAAGTCTAAAAGCACAACAAATTTAAGTCAGTTGATTAATAACTATTTGTTAAGATTTTTTTTATTAATCATTAAAATATGTCAATTTCACTCACACTCAAATTTGGAAAAATATAAAAAATCTTGGTAATAGAGTAAGTTAAGAAATTAGTTAAGAGATTAACAAAAAGTGGATAGTAGTGGTTGATGGAGAATAAAACATTCAACACATTCACCTAAACGAACAAAGGCCGATCATATTTTCATAATCAATTATATGGATCAGCTAACAAAATTATTTTATTTTCTTATTGAAATTTCTTCAAAAATAAATTTACCGCTTACCGAGATAGCATTTAATTTTATTATTTTTTGTTTTTGTCTTCTATTCAAACAATAGTGGCGAAATGACGAATAGAAAATGGTCCATGCTGGACTAACAATTTTTCTTGTTAGAAAAGTTTCCAAAGGTGCTATTAGTTTGTTACAAAGTATATTTCGCTTACAAAGCCAAGATCAGTAAATTGTTTAAAGTACACATGTACGATATGTATGCATATGGAAATGTGCATAATTGTTTTTGTTTATTTATTTTTCGATGTAAATGAAAGCGTTGGCTTATTTCTTTCATTCGTTTCATTAATTTAGGTCAAGTATAGATAGAATTATATGGAATAAAAAATTATGGAAAAGTAGCTAAAAAATTATGGAACACTCGCATAGTCATAGGCTATTCCTTCTTCCACATCTTTAGCTGTCAGCATACCAAATTTCAACAAAATCCATTTTGAATTTCTCACGTGATTGAGAAACAAAGCAAACGCCTGGACAATAAAACACTCAGCTTTATAATATTATTAACATATACTTACATATATTTTAAGTTATATCTTTTCAAAACAAGTAGACCCAAAATGTCAATAGTTTTCTTTGTATTTGCCTTTAACATCTGACAACCTTGCGTACTTATCCCCTGCGCTTACGTTCTACAATTTAAGTGAACAGAAGTTGCGTGCCAATAATCTTCATTATGCATACTCGAAATCTGTAGAAGACAACGACTGTCTAGTAAGATCTGCCTAACATTTACAAATACTGAGATTTGTATATACATACATATCTCTGCAATATGCCTTATACGTCGATTTGCTAATGTCATAGTCAACGTGCTTTTTTTTTTTTTTCTTTTCAAATCTAAGTCTATTTTGGGTCTGTTCTTTGAGCTGGCGACATAACGGCACACAACAATGTCCTGTCACTGTCACTGTCATCGTTACAACGACACCGCCTACTTCAATTTGAGTAAGCAAAGAAAGGAAAGGGGGCTAGATAAAATGCGAAGGCAGTTTACGGTTGCAAAGAAAAAGAAAAAAAAAAAACGTTGGAGTAGGTTGATAATGCACAAAATAAGGCAAAATGTAGACATCCATTCATGGTTTAAGGACACTGATTTAATTTACTTTTTTATTGCAATTAAGTGTGGTCGTCTAGAGCGTTGTGGGCAATTTTTTTATAATTTTTTTTTTTTTACTTTATTCGATCTTGGTAGAGTTTAAGATTGCATTAGTAAGCCAAGACTTTTTGAGTTGAGGTTGCTTCTTAATAAAATATGTAACATATGGCTTTGTGCTATAACGCGGCTGTATTTAGGAAAAGGTTTGGGTAGGAGACTTTTGACGCTGAATTAGCTGCATGTGGTGATGGCAGACAAGCACATCCAATAGCTCTTGACATGAACTTTGAGAGCAATAAATGAAAAAGCTTTGGTTATGCTAAACGATTTTTTTTTAAATTGCCTCGTTTTAAGAAGAATAAGGTTCTCTCTTTAGTCCAACATTGTACATTAAAGTCTACATCATTAGCATATCCCGGCAACTTCACAATCCTATTTTCATAAAAATTCTAACACTAAAGTTACTGTACCCAAACATTTTCTTTCAACTGTATGTATGTATGTATATTTAATGTGTTCCTATTTGGTCATAAGTAAAAATATGTTTTGTTCGACATTGATTTAAAACTGTTCTACTTATTTTCTATTATTTTTTCTTTTTTTTTTTTTTTTGTAGTTTGTGCTGCTTCAGCTCACTCTTGCCTAGCCAATGCCATTAATTTTGGGTGCTTTTTCCGTTTTAAGCTGCGCTCATTAGACACGCTCCATTAGCGTCATGCTACTGACACAGCTAACTTATTCCCTATCTTTTGCTGTGTAGTTGTGTACTTGCTTTCTGGCATTGTTTGTGCACATATTTGTTGTTTGAGTTTGTTAAAGCGGTTCGGTGTTATTGGTGCTATGGGTGTATGGATTGCTAGTAGTTCACTTTTGCTATAACATTTGCACCGTTGCTGTGTTCAGGGACACGCCTTCGTTATGGTTTGTGCAAGATAAAACTTTTCCTCAGAGTACATTTACGCGCGCTACTGCCACTGCTTAAAGCATTCATATTGCTGTGAAACTTTAAAATTCTAAGCAAATATGCTTTAATTTTGTTGTATTAGTTGTGGAGGTAAAGAAGCTGAGGTTTTTTGATCAAAAGATTTACATCATGATTTTTTCAGGGTCTAGGCAGTATTCAGGTCTAGGCAGTATTCCCAAATGTGCGTTTTAAATGGGGTTTCTTTTCGCTATTTGAAGCTCTTTTTGAACTTCCACACATTCGTCATTTTATTAATCCCGTTCTCTCTCTATCTTTCTTTCTCTTTCATAAGCAGTACTTTAAGCTTCTGATTATTTCATTTCTACTTGTTAGCAAACTTGCTTTTATTGTAGTAGCTGTCCTTAGTCGGGACTGCCATTGACGGCATGAACTTAAAGATCATTAATACTAAAAGAAAGCAAATGACTGTATTAAGCTAGATATATCTTGAAGGACCACTTTTCCAAAACCTCTTTCGCTCCAAAATGAGCTATCATTCAAATATCGATCTACAAACCAACCAACCAGAGAATGTATGGAATTTTTGGATAAGTTTCTTTGATTGTGGCACCGAACTTAACTGCTCTGCTTGGTAAAGTTTTTATTCCTTGAAAAGAAGAGAGATTCCCTGAAATTGTATATATTAAAACTCGTTCTGCCGCTAACTGAGCTTCAGATTTTGTGTAGCAGTTTCCAAGAATTATTCTTGGATATTAACAATGAAAAACAATAATAAAAATTTGATATATATATCCAAAATATAACCAAAACCATCTTTGCTACTTAAGCAACATACAATAAAGTTGATTATAAAAACCACATTCAACAAAATTCAAAGGTAAAATTTAATTTTAAAATTAAACGTAATTGAATGTAACAAAGCAAAAATTTTGAGGTTACATTAGCAATTTATAACTCAAAGTGAAGTCATGTGTATATGAATTTTGAATATCAATTGTACATACATATATAGACTATGACTTCTCAATTGCGATATATAATTTGCTTATATGCGGCTTGCAAGTTACTTTTCAAAGCAGTCCGATGATTGAATTATTTATGGTAGATATAGTGTCAAATATTAATTTTTACGCACTACATATAAGTACAGTAGCTAACAATCCAAATGAGCCACAATAAAAAAAATTTCGTTTATAAATTTGTGTGGGACAATGGGCAGGTTTTTTTTTTTTTTTGTAGATTGCGGAAAATTGCAATTTGTATGGTAGCTCATTTGGACTGTGAGATACTGTATGTACGTAGAAAGACTGTGTAAATTAAGTCTGGAATTAATTCCAAGCGTGTTATAACTTTCTTTGCCGAATAAGAGCACTTAAAAGAGAAGCACGAATCCGTGATCTGGTGGAAGTGTCACATTAGAAGTAGAATCCTAAAAACTTTAAAGAGCGCCTCGACATGAAGCCTAAATTATTATTCTTATTTTTATTAAATGCAAAAATCACACATATTTATTTATTTTTACATACATGTATATATACATAAACACTTTTATATATACGTCACTTTAAATAATTCATTATGACTCGTGGTTTAGAGACATTTTGTTGGAACCGCAACCTTTGAAGTTATATGAAATTTAGAAACGAATTTTTTAGTGAATATAAAATTCAAACAACAAAGTGAAATGTTTTTAATTCGAGTAAACAACGAGCTCTGAATAGCCATTGGTAGTAAAAGGGTGACTGTTAAACTCAAACGGTGCTCCCTTTGGCCCTTAATTGGGGTACTTACGGAATATTGGCTAATGGGAATACATATTGAGCACAAGGGGGTCCCTTCAAAATACCTCTGGCTTAGGCTCTGCTGAAATCGGAGACATTATGTGCTTTACTAAGCGGAGCTTTTTGAATATCTGGAGGAGGATGGGACTCAGTTATTATTGAGTGGCATCACAAGAGGCTATTCGGCCTAAATGACCTACATCGCAAAATAGAGAATCACAGTTGAATCCAAATTTTTGGCATTCATTTGAAAGTTCTAAAGTTTCTCGAATCATATGAAGGTGTTGCCAATTCAAATTTTGAAAACTTGTCATGCAAAAAAATACAAATGGCAACCCTAGCATGTACTCGTACATATCCATGTAAGCCAGCATATGAATTTAGATATTTTACACTGACTTTTGTCACTTGTCTTTACGAGCTAAAACTTTTACGCACAACTGCGTATTTAATACCGAACAGTGTCATTTTACTTACCAACAAAAACAAAAAAAAAAACAAAAAAAACATTACGGAAGTTCTCTCTCTCTCTGCTTTTTGCCTTGTCCCATTCTTTATGAAACTTTATGTTGTTGCTCATTACTAACGTTTTGCATGCGCAGAAGAATAATGAATTCCATCAGGAACTTTTCATAAACAACACCGCAGCAATTTAATTTCAGGAATTTTGTTTTGAAATTACCACGAAACAGGAAATTAAACTTTTTAATTTTATATCCAAAACCCAAGACAAACAAGTGTTAAGTGAAGGAAAACGTTTGCAAAAAAGGCATGTTAAAGTGACAAAAACATACATACATACATACGTACTTACAGCTATAAATAAATAAATGTGTAGGTGTGTATGTATGTACGTAGGTAGAAATAAGTTTTTAATTGTATGTTAAGTGGTCGTGTGTTTAGGATTTTTAATAACGATAATGTGTTTTGTTTTCTCCCTGGGTGTCGTATAGGCGTCTAGACGAATTAGGTTGATTCGAAAAAGAAACACTTCTTCTTCTACTGAATTAGTGGTTTATAAATCGCGAGTTTCATTCGAGTATCAGTGATTATCTCCATAACATTTAGAAAATTTTCATTAAGCAGAATTCGATCCTATGGCCGATCCCCAATCATATCACCGCAATAGCCACAAAGGTACAGAAGCGCAATAAAATTTTTAGTGAACATTGGGATACAACTTAGGCTGAACTACGCCTATATGGGTGCCTTATCTTTCTGAAACCAACTGTAGGAAGTAGCAAGTCTACCCAAACACAGCTAACAGAACTGATTGGGATGCTGTATTATATCCTCTGAGGCTCCCTCAATGATAGAGAGTACTCGGAATGAATAAGCTGAAGAGGAGAGCGTCTTCTCAACTTCGTTCTGGATACTGTAATAGGGTTTCTTGTTCAACATACTCAAACTCACTAAAGAAAATACTTACCTGTGTATATGTGACTCGTCTCATTAATTGCTCAATTGAACCTACCGTTCTAACAAAAATATCACTCAGCTTCAAATCTGTCGAAAATAACAATTTCGTGGAAGTTGCATTACAAGAGCTTTACGACACTCTACCCACATGTAGGGCGATCCATTAAAACGAACTACAAGTAAACTTCTTTGTGAGAGCAAGAGCAGGGATAGGACTATGATAGACAGTGAGAGAATGGGGTGGGGTATAGGGTTATCTCCATAAAAATAGAAAGAATAAAAATGCGAGGGTCAAGGGTCTCTCTAGATTAAACCAGAAACTGCTCGTTTCGATGAGGAACGACGAAGTACTGCTAAAACAACAAAAGCAACACGAGAACTACTTCGAACTCAGTATCCAAAAAAAAAAACAGAGAAGATTAGGTGCGATATTTTCTTCCACTTTTTGGTGTAGCTACAAATTAGCGGAAGCATATGGCCTTTCCTAACCTCAGCTGCTTACTAATATTTTTACTGAGAAGCATTATTATTTCCGAAATATACTAGAAGGGTTGTCGATGGAGGAACACGTCTTAAAACACCTTTTTAAAAATCGCTATTGACGTGTTATAGATCCGTATTTAAAATAGAAAAGAGCTTTCATACTAACTTGACTTGGACATGGCTGTTCCGACATTGGAACCAAAGATGGGTGCTTACTCTCAAATTAGTAAGTATCTACACCCATCCTAAATTTTGTGGTACAACAACAATGGCTTACTCATAGGCACAACCTGAGCACAATTCAAAACTAATTACCTCAAATTTCTTAGATTAAGATAAAATTTAAAATAAATGTGTTTTTGAATGCATTTGTTGTTATTGATCAGGCGAAATAAATTTTTCTTGGCAAATAAAGATTACCATCAACGAGCGCCCACTTTGCTTTCACAAAAACAATATGCAATATGCAATGGAAATAAAAATAAAAACGAGGTCAACAAATAAAAAAGTTGAAATAAAAATTTAAATTGCATTAATTGCTAATTACATATGTACGTACAGATATTTATTGTAGAACAGCCGGTTAGCAGCACTTTTTGCCGCAACTCTAAACCCTTTTAACCGGTTGTGCTAATTAGCTAGGCACGAAAATTGCAAGGGCTTGCAACAGCTATTAAAAAAATTAAAAAGTAAAACAAAAAAATAAAAAAATAATTAAAAGGAAAAAATTTCGAAAATATGTGCGCTTATTTGTTGGGGCAGCAGATTGGCTATTCGCTGCAGGTAATGCAAAGTTATACTTGCTTTATGTTTAATAGTTTGCGTGTACGTTTTCAAAACTTGGTAAAAAAAATAACTATTCAGCTTTATTATACGCAAAGTGAAGTGCAGGCAATTTGCGTGGCTAAAAAGTAGCACAGAGTAGTGGCCATTTTTAAATATGTTTAACTTTTTTTTAATGAATTTTTCTCCTCCATTACATATAACATAAATACTATACTTATTTTTATACTCAGTTGTACCAACACGTTTGGAAACATATTGAACATAGCAGTGAGGTGTTTGAGCCTATCAATTTGAAGCCTTTAGAGCTCCAGTTAGCCTCCGGCGGTAGTGATAGTAATAGGCGCATTATAACTTTATTTGATTTCCTGTTGGCATGGTTTCTCGTTGTCTTGTATATCGATTATCTAATGAAATTTTGTAATTTACTAAGAAAATCTGTTCCACAGATGTTATATAAAAATTTCAGCTCTTTTGTATTTTAAAATTAAGCAGCCTTACAGTGAAACAGCATGTTAGAGGGAAGTACAAAGTGAACGCCAAGGCATATAGCGCCAGCTTTTTGCTGTAGAACTCTGCCAAATATGCAAATATATGTGACTTTATATGTATGTATATGAAACGTGGTTTGTATGGCATTCATGTGTGCATGTGTATATGTGATAATGTGTGTGTGCGCACTTCAAGGCTTTTTAAGTTAACTTTCTGTTAAATAAATGCGGAAAAAATTGTACTGCATAAAAGTAAAAAAAAAAAAAACACGTTCAACCATTACAGCAAACAAACAAAAATTCGGTACTAACAGCTGAGAGGCTCAGTTGGGGTTGAGCCACTGGGCTTGGCAAATAGACACTACTACGCCAGTATATTACTCACATTTTTACACACTTATAACTCAAGTGCGAATGGTCATACACCAACCACCGAGGCAAATAACCAAATAACTGCGAAATGACACTAGTTTACAATTAGACCTCTTTGTAGTGACAGGAAAAACGTTACTAGTGGTGGGTTTTTCATTGTAAGACTACATGTGACCTTTAGTCTCTCGAAGAATACCGAATCAGTATAAGGTACGCTAAACCCTTGCAGGATTGTTGGGTATACGATACATACTAGTTGTAAAGGATTCCACACAGCTCGTTTAAATGCAGGGCACATAAGTGCATGCGTATGCAAATGGGCCATTCCACGTGACCACTACGTTGTAAATATAAAATTGTTCGATAGGTCTATAAAATAAAATAAAATAAAATAAAATAAAATAAAATAAAATAAAATAAAATAAAATAAAATAAAATAAAATAAAATAAAATAAAATAAAATAAAATAAAATAAAATTAAATAAAATAAAATAAAATAAAATAAAATAAAATAAAATAAAATAAAATAAAATAAAATAAAATAAAATAAAATAAAATAAAATAAAATAAAATAAAATAAAATAAAATAAAATAAAATAAAATAAAATAAAATAAAATAAAATAAAATAACATAAAATAAAATAAAATAAAATAAAATAAAATAAAATAAAATAAAATAAAATAAAATAAAATAAAATAAAATAAAATAAAATAAAATAAAATAAAATAAAATAAAATAAAATAAAATAAAATAAAATAAAATAAAATAAAATAAAATAAAATAAAATAAAATAAAATAAAATAAAATAAAATAAAATAAAATAAAATAAAATAAAATAAAATAAAATGAAAAAAAAAATAAAATAAAAAAAATAAAAAAAATTAAAATAAAATAAAATAAAATAAAATAAAAATAAAATAAAATAAATTAAAATAAAATAAATAAATGCAGAGTTTGGGCAGATCAAATGCCAGTTCTTATACAAAAAATGTCTTTTAAAATTGCTTTTCATACAAAAATTTAACTTAACTTAAAAGAGAGTATATTTTATTAACATGGAACGCCCCATATGTAACTAACTATGAGCATATAAATAAGTGAATATTTATGAGGCTAACACACTCAACACTGCTTCATTCACACACGAGTATTTATATATCTACGTATAATATCTGTGTGCTTTACATACTTATTTATGTATGTCCATACTTTTTTTTTTAATTTCGCTTGCTTTTGTTAATTTTTAGGTTAAAAAAATGTTGTTTTTTCTCTCTTTCGTCGGCGACTGCTTGCATGTACAAAACTTTATTTTTTTTCTGCCGCATTTTCGAGTACATTTTATTTTCTTTACATTTTCATTTACAATTTGATTTATATTCCGTAAAGTTGCATGTACTTAAAGTTTTGGCACACAGTAGCGCAGCAGCAATAACAACTACAGCAAACATGAAAAAAATCTTTAAACCAATGTAAGAATATCTAAGCCGATCTGCTTGAGAGTATAGAGCTTATTCCTTTTTGCTGTTGTACTCATTTACTGTATTTGTTGCTGTTTTTTTTTTTTCATGCCGCTGTCATAAAACTGCTTTAAGTATAAAATTTCGGGCAAAATCCCTTCTGCACTTTTGGGGATATTTAAATAATCAACACAAAAGAGAAAAGTACATAAATGCTTTGCATATTTTTTTTTTTTTTTTTTCAGTTTGTTTTTTTTTTTTGAGCTTTTGGGCTTTTGTATCGTTAAGTGAGTGCAAGTTAATGCGGTCAAAAAGCTCGCAAATGCTGTACCAATTTCTCTTTTATTTCACTGTTTGGCAAAAATATTTAGTGTAAATTGAAGTATACACATACATATAAATGTGAATATATATTTTTTCTTTTTAATTTGTGAGTATGTGAAGTAATTTAAAATGGTCGAAAATTGTGTGACCAGTTTGTTAATTTATTTGCAAAAGAAGCATCATAGCTACTAATTTTGTATAAGACGCCATATTTCGAAGTCACCACATATGTATGTATGTACAACAACACAAATACGACACACACACATCCTCTTAAATTGACGTTACTTAGTCCGGTGCCAACAGATTTTAAATATGAATACCATGAATAAAAACAAAAGTGCGAGAAACTTAAGGAATTAACTTATAACTCGGTTACAGACCTTGGGTGTGAGAAAAAATTCAACTTCATCTATAGCAAGAAAATTCTCTTACACACCAAAGATTTTTATATCATCACTAAAGTATTAACTCAAAGTTATTTGTTCAGGAAAAAATTTATCTTAGAGATGTTCACTAGAAAATTTTTCCTAATCTGTTTGTTGATATATTGAGCTTTATGATATATTGAGCTTTATGGCCAAGCTTCTTAATTACGAGAATTATAGCACAAAATCCATTTATCGAAACAATCGATTGTAGGGGAGCTATATATTAAAGAACCAAATTTCTGCGAGGGACTAGTTTGTGTTAAAACAGACAGATGGAGAAAAAGACCGATATGGCTAAATCTTACGTGATGCTTTCGGCATATTTATTGATGGTCCAAAAGAGAGCTTTACACATAAAAACGATAGCTCAAAACTATTGTGATCCACCACTCAAAATTCGCCCTCTAATTGACACTCTAAATCAATATTTCCAGCTGGAGTATTATGGGACAAAGGAGCTATCAGATGTGCAACTTCGAAAGATGTCCGGTAAGGTCATTTGGGAATACATTGGTCAACATTTGGTTAAAGCCGTGGAAGGTGTGAAAGGTGTGCAGGCAAAAAAAATTCCAACAAAACCACATACGAAATGTCAAAACTGCGAAGTATTTTTGTGCTGCAATGAAAAAGATGCGGTTTTTCTGAATATCATGAATTTAATGAATGAACCCCAAGGTCCTAAGTAAATATCCTTTTCCTGTTCTTACAATGTACCTTACATTTTTTTGTTTGTTTTTGCTTAGTAATAATATGTGACTATAAATACAAATCTACAAATCTTTTTTCTTGGTTTGGTCAACAAGGAGTTAAAAGAGACTTTAATTTAACCCAACCATATTTAAAAAAGTTGTATAAGATAGATATATGATTGTGATATGTCAACTCAAGCCATAATTGCTTATGGTCATAGATTTAATTTCATATTAATTAAGATAACAAACGACATACATACAAAGATATACATATACATATACATATTCATTTACATTAAAATTCAAAGTTTATATATTAAAGAACATTAAATATATTAGTTAGCCAATGGCCATTTATTTCCAACTGTAAATACCCCATAACACCACCATTTAGGAATATTAATTTGCAAAGTGCCCCAAAGTGACTTTGGCTATGAAAACACACAAATACAAATACAAGAATTACGCATTTAAATGTAATATATTTATAAGAAGTTCTCTACATACATACATATGTACATACAACTATACATAGAGCTGAAATATCCACACTCATTTCAATGTAATTACTCAAACCCCAATCAATTTGCAAAAGCTTTGAACTGCTTAACCCTGTTTGCATATCATTTCATCACCCACCTAAACACGCATTCTCTAACGCTTTCCTAGAAACTAAACATTAGATACAGTTTTGTTGTAGTAACGACACTTTCTCCAACACTTATGCATAAACATATATATGAATTTTATATCGAAGTATGCAGTGAAGGGTATAAGAGGTAACGTTTTAGGGCGCATAACCACCAGCGCAGAATAGAACTAGTTTACATATGCTGGTAATTTTATTGATACTTACATTTGAAGACAAATTATGTTATAAAATATAATGGACCCCTCCCCTAGCTTCAATACTTGTAGACCCTACATAACAAAATTTATAGGAAAAATTTTCTTAGTCATCGGAGTGGTCAACTGTTCGCTTATTTGATCAAAATTGTGGCGGAAATATTGTCTGAAAAGCTCTTAGTAAGCCAAAAATTTAACTAGCCTTATCATAGGCTAGGTTAACCTCAAGAAAATGCAGTGAGACTAGAGGGGATGAAATGAGTTTCTTGAACCCGAAGGCGTTACCTTTCCGTCTTAACTAAAACACTTTGCTGTTGCGTTGCCATACATTGGAGTGTGGACTTACCCCCCACACAAAATTCTTAACTCGCCACTATGTGCTTGTATTCCTAGATTTTCTCACTAGATACTGTTAAACTGCACTTTGGCGTAATTGAATGTCGAAGTATGGATGGCTCATAGCTATAACTAGCTGATGGCTGTTAGCCACTTGCTTTGCTCCAAGCAAGTTTAGTTGCAAAATGCAAGGTCATAATTGTAGTAGTCATTGTTGTTGTTTACTTAGTTATAGTTGTTGTAGTTATCATCATTGCCGTTTGCATTTCCGCTTACTGCACGTCAAGCTTTGTTATAATTTCTCTATTTGCACAAATGGCTCTCACATCGATTGGATGCGATTATTGAATTAACTTTAACCGTGTTTGTTGCATAAAATCCGTTGACAGTGATGAAGATGAAGATGGAGCCAAAGTGGCGTTGACTGGAGACGGTCTAATTTTTTTTTTTTAAAAGCTTAATACATACATGGAAGTGAGTTGTAATAATTTGAATTCTTTAGTGACTTGGAATCCAAATTGAAACTAGATGTTGGCAAAATTAAAGCTCCTAACTATGAACCAAATTCAGATCTGAATTGAGAACTTTTCCAAACTATTTACCAACTAGCAAGGTACCCAGCGTTGCTCGGGATGTACATATGTAAGTAGTTCAGAAATTCCTACTAATCTCAATTGACAGACAAACAATAATTTTACCAGGTCATCCCCAGTCATTTTTCAAAGAAATTTTCAATGTACAGACACGACTTTTCTACAGATTTATTATAGTATAGATATTGAACTAAATAGTCTACTTTGAACAAGTTGACACTTCTGTCAGAATCTCATACAGAAATTACTTTTTCAGAAAAACCACACTGAGCTTGATTAAACGCTATCCGACACTTTCAAGCTGGAGTTCCTTGGCATTTAACTCCAAACGCTATCATCAGCTTTTGTCATAGATTGCAATACCTTATCTGAATATTTATAATTTATTCACTCAAATTCAGATAATATACATGTAAGTGTGCATGAAACAATTCATCTCCTAAGTCAAACTTTTACATTCGTGGAATGGACTGATATTTGCATTTGAATTAAATTATTTGTTGAGGTTTAATTGCAAATGCGATTAATGTTTGCGGTTAAGATGGAAATGTTTGCTAATTATGCTGATTAATTTATCGCTATTTATACAGACACTCGTAGATAGTATGTCCATATGTTAATTAGACAGGCTTCAATGAAGGTAGATAAAAGAAAACGAACAAGAAGAGGTAAAGCTTTTTTGAACAAAATGTTCCTCACAAGAGCATACGAGATATTAGAGTTCTAAATAATAAATAAAATGAATTAAATTAAAATAAAATAAAATAAATTAAAATAAAATAAAATAAAATAAAATAAAATAAAATAAAATAAAATAAAATAAAAAAAAATAAAATAAAATAAAATAAAATAAAATAAAATAAATTAAAATAAAATAAAATAAAATAAAATGAAATGAAATGAAATAAAATAAAATAAAGTAAAATAAAATAAAATAAAATAAAATGAAATGAAATGAAATAAAATAAAGTAAAATAAAATAAAATAAAATAAAATAAAATAAAATAAAATAAAATAAAATAAAATAAAATAAAATAAAATAAAATAAAATAAAATAAAATAAAATAAAATAAAATAAAATAAAAAAAAATAAAATAAAATAAAATAAAATAAAATAAAATAAAATAAAATAAAATAAAATAAAATAAAATAAAAAAAAATAAAATAAAATAAAATAAAATAAAATAAAATAAAATAAAATAAAATAAATTAAAATAAAATAAAATAAAATAAAATGAAATGAAATGAAATAAAATAAAATAAAGTAAAATAAAATTAAATTCAATTAAATTAAATTAAATTAAATTAAATTAAATTAAATTAAATTAAATTAAATTAAATTAAATTAAATAAATGAAATGAAAAAAATGAAATGAAATGAAATTAAATGAAATGAAATAAAGTCAAATGAAATAAAATAAAATAAAATAAAATAAAATAAAATAAAATAAAATAAAATAAAATAAAATGAAATAAAATAAAATAAAATAAAATAAAATAAAATAAAATAAAATAAAATACAATAAAATAAAATAAAATAAAATAAAATAAAATAAAATAAAATAAAATAAAATAAATTAAAATAAAATGAAATAAAATAAAATAAAATAAAATTAAATGAAATGAAATGAAATAAAATAAAATAAAATAAAATAAAATTAAATTAAATTAAATTAAATTAAATTAAATTAAATTAAATTAAATTAAATTAAATTAAATTAAATTAAATTAAATTAAATTAAATTAAATTAAATTAAATTAAATTAAATTAAATTAAATTAAATTAAATTAAATTAAATTAAATTAAATTAAATTAAATTAAATTAAATTAAATTAAATTAAATTAAATTAAATTAAATTAAATTAAATTAAATTAAATTAAATTAAATTAAATTAAATTAAATTAAATTAAATTAAATTAAATTAAAGTAAATTAAATTAAATTAAATTAAATTAAATTAAATTAAATTAAATTAAATTAAATAAATGAAATGAAAAAAGATGAAATGAAATGAAATGTTGTTGGATTTTTGCGGTCTATTTTGTTTACATATTTGTAAGTTTTTGCAAGCTCGAGACCAAATAAACAATAATTCGTAATGAATTTAATTGTCAGTTTTTTGGGAAAAATTGATAATTGGAGAAAAATTACAAAGGAAAAATCAACAGCGATGGATAGGATTACATGTTTCAGAGTTTCCAGGCTCATCATCAGATCCCTTTTCGGACACGGATTCGAACTCGTGTCTGCACCAAAGCCGCTGTTAGAAAATTCCAACACTAAGCAATGATGCCCTGTGACGTCACAATGCACTTATCTCCACTTCAATTAATTCCCTTTTGTTTGTTTGTTCTTGCCAACTGTATACACAAAATTTCTTAAGACATGCAGCCTATATGTTATGATGTGTGTTGGACTTGTTGTTTGTACATATTTACATATGTACGTAAACCCGTGCTATGGTTTCAATGTATTTTGTTGTTGGATTTTTGCGGTCTATTTTGTTTACATATTTGTAAGTTTTTGCAAGCTCGAGACCAAATAAACAATAATTCGTAATGAATTTAATTGTCAGTTTTTTGGGAAAAATTGATAATTGGAGAAAAATTACAAAGGAAAAATCAACAGCGATGGATAGGATTACATGTTTCAGAGTTTCCAGGCTCATCATCAGATCCCTTTTCGGACACGGATTCGAACTCGTGTCTGCACCAAAGCCGCTGTTAGAAAATTCCAACACTAAGCAATGATGCCCTGTGACGTCACAATGCACTTATCTCCACTTCAATTAATTCCCTTTTGTTTGTTTGTTCTTGCCAACTGTATACACAAAATTTCTTAAGACATGCAGCCTATATGTTATGATGTGTGTTGGACTTGTTGTTTGTACATATTTACATATGTACGTAAACCCGTGCTATGGTTTCAATGTATTTTGTTGTTGGATTTTTGCGGTCTATTTTGTTTACATATTTGTAAGTTTTTGCAAGCTCGAGACCAAATAAACAATAATTCGTAATGAATTTAATTGTCAGTTTTTTGGGAAAAATTGATAATTGGAGAAAATGAAATGAAATAAAGCGAAATAAAATAAAATAAAATAAAATAAAACAAAATAAAATAAAATAAAATAAAATAAAATAAAATACAATAAAATAAAATAAAATAAAATAAAATAAATTAAAATAAAATAAAAAAAAATTATATTAAATTAAATTAAATTAAATTAAATTAAATTAAATAAATGAAATGAAAAAAAATTAAATGAAATGAAATTAAATGAAATGAAATAAAGTGAAATGAAATAAAATAAAATAAAAGAATATAATTTCTGAAAAAACAGTAAAATGTCATTCACATAACTTCAAGGACCAAAACTTTCACCAGAAATATTTTATCAAATAAGAGTACTCCAAGTCCCGCTCTATCATTTTATTGGACTTCATTATTCCAAAACATTTTTTTTGGTCAAGAGAGAAGCTTACTTGTTAACTGTCTAATCAGAAAAACGTATGTAGAACTCGCTGTCGATTCTGCATCCAAAATGATTTATAGCGATATAGGTCACCACGGTCTAAAAATTACAAAAACTAAATTACTTATTTTCTAAATCAAGGCATCAAATAAAAATATCCATTGATGGCGTTAGTGAGACTAGAGCAAATATTTTTGTTTACTTTCTTTGCTGTCATTTAGTCCTTGACTCAGAAGAGAATCGCTAGACTACAAATACTTGCAAACATTCAATCATACAAACATTGAAATACAAATATATGTATGTACATATGTATGTATATATATATAAAAGCCATATCATTGCAAGAACATGTACACCCTCTGCATTGTAATAAAAAAGCCACTCAGCAGGCGTTAGACATACAAGTGTACCTATGCGTTAAGAAATGCAACAATGTTTGTGTGTGTGTGAGTGTGTGCGTATTTGTTAGGGTGTGAGAACATTTGGCTTTGTGTTAGTATAAGTATGCGTACATATTTGAGCTAAGCAAACATTGATAAGTACGTGATGAATAAGAAAGTTAGGCAAACGGACAGGCGCCAAACGACAAGAGACAGCGGCATGAGGTGCCCACGCTGTAAAAGTTGAATGCCGGAAAAAAGTGTGTAAGTACTAGATATGTATGTATGTATATGCAAGTATGTGCGTATTTTCTCAAGTGCTTATATAAGTGTGTTTGTAAAAGCTTCAATTTTCTTTAGTCTGCTGTTGAATGAATTTAGTAGACTTGGGAAAAGTAGTTCAAAAGCAGCTGTGAACAAGTTGTTTAGCACGCTTTGATACAATTTAAATAGTTGACAAGCGTTGACATAAAAATTGTGTATGTTTGTATGTATGAAAGTAAGTAAAAGAAAAAAATAATAATGTTGTAACAGATTAAGTAAAAGAAGAAGAAAAGTAAAAATAAAATAACAAAATAATTTCATTCAAAAAGTGTACTAGCTAATATACATATATCTTTCTATTTTCTTAAGAAAGAAAAAACTTTGTTCATAGCTCTTGGAAGAAGAATCTTTGGGCAGCTATATTATTGTATGTATGTTAGACTAGACCAATTTAACTAAAATTATTTTATCTATTGGCTTGAAAAATATATGTTAAAATTCTTAGTACCTCCTTTTGATTTTGAGATCTAGCCAATTCTTGCTTTCAAAGCTTAAATCAGTCTAAGGAATATGTGGATTGGTTACTCGGCTTCTCCAACCCGCAAATCAAATCTAGCTAATCTAAACGCGGAATAGCTAAATAGAAGTTCTGAAATACTGTAAGGAATTGCGAATTTTCCAGCCAAAATATTTACTATATACTCTCAAGTTTCGCTAAATTGAAAATACATGCATTCCTCGTTATCAGCATAATTTTAAAAAAATAATTTTTCCCCCAGACTAATAACTTTAATTATAAATATGTATTCGAATTTGTCAGCTCACATTTACTAACATTACTGTGCCCAAAAACAGTAAGCAGCCGAAGAAGGATTTATATACGTCAATTTATACATATGTATGTATGTATGTATGTATGTCTAGATGAACAATTTCTTACGACAACAGACCCAATCTCATGAGGCTGTCAGTCAAACAACATCAACACCTCAAAACCAAGTTGACATCAATAAAGAATAAGAAAGTGCTATTGAGGCGCGCATACTTGAAAGTAATATATCTCAAGAATACGAGGGGTGATACAACGAATTTTTTTAAAGATTTAAACGAACTCGAAATCAAAATCGGAACTTTTGATTGGGTATAGCTTCAACTATTGAAACATTAGATAAATAAAATTCCCATCAATATGGCGGTCGCAATAGTGTGACTTACCCAGCACACGGAAGGTCTAAGGTTCAATTACTGGGAGAGCTAATATTGCAAGTAGATATCCCTAGTATCACAGAACACAAATACAAGTAAAAAGCAAGCTCAAATGGAACATTCGCGAGGAGCATATACACAAATACCAATAAATGTAGTAGTGTGAAAATGATAAAAGCAAAAGCAAGAAAAAGAAATACCCAAAGGAACTGAGGCAACGTAGCTGCTGGTAGCACAGTGTCGCTCGAGTCGTTCGTACTAATTATTTTACATTAAATTAAATAATGATACAGCATGAGGTAGACGGCTTCATCAGTGGCCAACTCAAGTGAAACAACCACAATATGCGCACACATGCAAGTACGCTTGAGTATACTTATATGTATGTTTGTAGGTATGTTTCCTTGACATGTCTTCATACCAATTTGTGTGTGTGTGTGTGTGTGTGAATGTGTAGTGATATATGTATATATGTTTGTGCATTTGCAGATGAATGAAAAATGTGAAAAAATTGTGAAACCCGAAAACGTGACATAATTTACATAAATTTTCCCAACGTCACTCAGCACTATGCCGCACATTTGACTTGCTTCAGTCTATTTTACTCGTTTTCAATGATGCTCATGGTTGCACATTTTTATAATCTATGCATATTTTTCCACTTACTTATATCATTATAATTTCATTTCCATTCTTTGGGTATTTTACTTAGCGGTTTGAGTTTCAATTTAATTTTTTCGCTGAGCTTTGGCCTCAAAGTTAAGTAAATGTGATTTGAATTTTGGAACGTGTAGAAATGTTAAAAGAAAATTTAAATATTTTTTTTTTTTTTTGTGCAAAGATAGGGATGGGAAATCTATTAAATGCATAGCGTGCATCGATAATAATTTTGAAAAAGTGAGTAAACTGAGTCATTTGTGCTGACTAATCGAACAATTAGTCCATAATTTGTGAAATGAATCGCAGTATAAATTATTTGCAGCTCTTGATTCAGTAGTGGTTTAAAGGAAAGTGAAAATGACACTTGAAAGGGATCATTAAAGCTATTTACCCAAAACTTTTCGCACTTTTCCACAAATATTCGCTTCAACTCTATAGGGCTCAAGCCAATTTTCGTAGCCTTCACTGGTTCAGCCCATCCACATTATGTATCTGAATTTGACAGATCTAGTAAGGATACTCTGACTAACTCTTGTAACTGACACATGATCCTAATCACCAGCGTCTTCATCAGTTAAGTCATCACATCCAATTTCGGAAAAAAAAAAATTTATAAATTTTTCAGGGTATCTCACGATAGGTATCCTAGGCATGGCAGACTATGAAATTATGTAAAGTCAGTCCTAGAAAAAAAAGTTCAAACAAACATTTTCGGACAAAAAACATTAGTTCAATCAATACAAACTATGAGAACTAACGTTGGTAGCATGATCATTTATTTAAAGAGCGACGGTAACAGTGAAAAAAAGGTGGCCAAGTTCAAATTTTTGTTTTTTTCGATATAGACAACCTACAAAAGACATTTCCTTAACACTTCAACTAACGAAGGGTGACAGACAACTTAAATTTTTGATAACCAACTAGATTACTAAAAAAATAAAAGAAAACAATATTTTCCTAAAAGTTATTATTCTTAGCCTCATGCTCCTTTAAAGTCATGCATATGTTTGTAATGTAATGGTTATTGGTTTGTTTCATCCTGACACAACAATTTAACAATTATTGTACAGTGTCAGCCATAGGTCTTACATACGAGTATAGACTTGATTTTGGAATAAGGTAGGCATTAAAATAAAAAAATTTTTTTTAAATAAAATAAAGAAAATGAAATAAATTGTGAAAAGTAAAAACGAAACTACGAAACAATACATACCTTATTTTAAAATATTTAAAATTTAAAACCTCCAATCATAAAAATTTAATTTATTTCCGAAAGTATATGCAAAATTTTGTACATAAGAAACAAATAAAGAGATCGTCAAATTTTACCAACTTATGTTGCTGTAGTTAAAACACAAATTTAAACAATACATCATACATATTTTGTTTGGTAGTATTTTAGATTGATTGGTTTAGTCATCACTCTAATTCCACATTATCCCCAGCACAATGGGAGCAGCACACATGTTGCTTTATGGTCTTACGAGTTGATGATTGATGTGCAGTTAATATGTTGCTTGATAGGTCATTTTAGAATGTCTGCTGTGAACAGCGAATAATAAAATTTTTATAAATATATGTATGTATTTACAACCATATGTATGTATGTGTACACACATACGAGTATATGTACGAGTAATAATATTACATCACAAAATATCTGGGTGACCTTTTTTGAAGTGTTTTCTAATAAATATAAGTTAAAATTTGAATTCCGTGCATAAAATTTTATAGAAACAAGCAAACTTTAAATTTTTGGGGTTGTTCTAAAATTTATTATGCTTCGCTGGTAACGTCGCTTGAATTATGATGGCTTTTAGTTAAATGGTACAAGAGAGATGCAAGCGTTCACATATGATGAATTTCATATCAGAAGCTATTAAAAAGTTACAATTTAAACCCGACCCCAAAGATGTTAATGAAATATTGCAAGCGCAAGACTACATGTTTATAAATGCCTGCTTCGAAAAATTGTGGGCTTGGCAAGGTACCGAAATATGTAAAAAATGATGGTAATAGGTACTTTTTAGTTGCGAGAACATCAGTACTTTTTAAACGATTTCAAAGATAATTCTTTTGTTAAATATTATTTCAATTAGCTTTCCAAAATTTGCACTGTAAAAAATTTTCTTGCGTTCAACATTTTTTTTTTGTTAAATTTTTTTTGCTACAATTTTATTTTGCTAAAAATTTTTTTATTTTGTTGTTGGATTTTTGCGGTCTATTTTGTTTACATATTTGTAAGTTTTTGCAAGCTCGAGACCAAATAAACAATAATTCGTAATGAATTTAATTGTCAGTTTTTTGGGAAAAATTGATAATTGGAGAAAAATTACAAGGGAAAAATCAACAGCGATGGATAGGATTACATGTTTCAGAGTTTCCAGGCTCATCATCAGATCCCTTTTCGGACACGGATTCGAACTCGTATCTGCACCAAAGCCGCTGTTAGAAAATTCCAACACTAAGCAATGATGCCCTGTGACGTCACAATGCACTTATCTCCACTTCAATTAATTCCCTTTTGTTTGTTTGTTCTTGCCAACTGTATACACAAAATTTCTTAAGACATGCAGCCTATATGTTATGATGTGTGTTGGACTTGTTGTTTGTACATATGTATATACATATGTACGTAAACCCGTGCTATGGTTTTAATGTATTTTGTTGTTGGATTTTTGCGGTCTATTTTGTTTACATATTTGTAAGTTTTTGCAAGTTTTTTTTGATAAAACTGTTTTGTGTTAAATTTTTTAATCGTTAAAATCTTATTTGTTAAATTTTTTTTTGATAAACCTTTTTTTTGTTAAATTTTTTAAAGGTTAATATTTTATTTGTTACATTTTTTTTTTTGTTAAAAAATTATTTCGAAAATTTGAACTGTAAAAATTTTCTTGCGCTCAAGAATTTTTTTGATAACTTTTTTGTGTTAAATTTCTTTAATATTGTAAACTTTTTTTTGTTAAAAACTTTTTTGTGAAATTTTTTTTGTTAATTTTTGTTTTTTATTTTTTTTGTCAAAATTTTTTTTCGTGAAATTTTTTTTGCTAATTTTTTTTTCTTTTTTAATTATTTTTTTTGGTAAAAATTTGCTTGTTAAATTTTGTTTTATTAAAAATAAAATTTTTAGCTGTAAAAATAATTCAATTTCTAAATGCTTTTCGAAAAATATTTGTGTGGAAAGTTTTATTTAATATTTAAAACATATCTTGAAGCTAAGCCCGCATTTTTTTAAATTTTCGTTTTTAATTTCTCAAAGTTCATTTTCCAGCTACAAATATGTATGTATATCTATTTACTTAAAAACAGCATTTTGAAATGAACACTCTTTGCTTATTACTCATAATTCTCATTCATCTATTAAGCGGCGGCATAAAGCACTCATATATGATCATACATATATTTAGCATGGAATTGGGAACTGTTTCGCAATCTTAAACTGTAAATTGAAAATATGTGCGTGTGCGTCATGTTGGGCTTTTTTTTTGTGTTTCCCCCTGCTATTGCTCATAATTCTTCTTGTTTTGACACATTTCATGAGCGCACAATTTGAAATATTAAATTTAATATTCAAAAGTTAGAGGCGTGTGCTGGTATTAATATTAAATGGATTGTTGAACATATGCATATCAAATGCCCCATATTTAATAAGAATTTAATATTTTTTTAGAATTTTTATATTTCCTCTTTTTAACAGAATAAAGATGGAGTATCAAAGCGTATTGTATATGTACATATGTATATTGTTTACATATTTGTGGATATATATAAGAACTGAAGACTTGGTTGGAAGTGTTGAAACTGGATAAAAAAAAAATTATCTTAAAGCTTTTAAGGCCCTCACAACTAACTTTTGTTCCAGTGATGATCAAGTTGCCCGAATTTAAGCCTTTGTCAAATACCATTCATATTTTTTGATCTCCTCTATTAATTTTATTACACATATATATATATATACATATGTATCAAGAGCTTGATATGCAAACATAACCAAAAGCAAATAATCTATATTATTCAATCAGCGCGTTTAACATAATCAAGCGGCAATAATTTTCGGATGGATATGCATATAAATGAATAAAATTTTATACATACAGAGACGAGTATGTATTTCATAAATTTAATGCACCAATCAAGGACACAATAAATTGTGGAGAAACCCAAAATAAATAGAAAACAAAAAGTGAAGTGCCATTAAATGGGAAAAAGAGCGGAGGAAAATTAGCACTTTGGCGCCTCAAAAGCCAGCGCGAAAATTCCATTTATTTATTATACACCAACGCGTCAAGCAATTAAATTAAACAAAATGAATTGTTGCGTTGAATTTCGCCATTATGCCAGTTAGGCCCCAACGTAAGTGAGACGAGTGATGCCAGCGTATGTGTGCGCTTGAGAGCTTTATGTATGGATGAGTGTATCTATAATTACATTATACATACGTGTGCATTAGACGGGGCCAAAAAAATATTTTTTTTTTTTTTAATTTTTTAAAATATATTATTTAACACAATGGCGAAAACAAAATTGATTTGCTTCCTGAAACTGGTCACAAAAGTAACAGATTTAAATTTTTTTATAATTACATATATATAATATCAAAAATTAATATCCATTTTGGAGCAAAGCTGCGAAACTACTGAAATTTATGTGCATATAGTTATCATTCTTTAAACATTGCTATAGTTTTCTGTTGTCATGATTTTATCTTCCACATTTGTCAAACTCGCAAACTTCAATGTATTTGTCCCTGTCAAGTGCCCATGTGTTGGTCATTTTTGTTTATGTATTAAAGCTACACTAGCTGTGCCAACCTATATGACCACTTCGCTGACCAAACTTGTCATATATGATTACCGAGATAGTGACAGCATTCAGTCATTGAATATGCTTATAGGTCAATCAATCATTTCATCAGTTGTTCATTCTCTCAGTCAATATGCACATTTAGATTATACTTGGGCTCACAATATTATTTTATTCTAATAATTGTGAAACGGCAAAAGGTTTAACCTTTAGTTAACTGAGTTGTAGTATATTTTAAGCTAATTTTGTTTCTTATTTGTTGTTGCAATAAAAAAATTTTTGTTTTAAACGAACTAGCAAAATTAGTCGTCGAAATGGTGGTGTGTCTATTGTGTGACTTCAAAGTGTTGAGCGCCTACTCGTGGGTGCGTAATTGGAACATATGTAGGTCCCAGCAGCATGCAATTAAATGGAAGAATAAGACCAACATCCAACAAATTTATATCTTATGGCAACGTTACTATGCATCAAAAAGCTATTTGGCAAAAAGTGACAAAATTACAAAATATGATTTCATATGTGGGCAGTGGCACGCCCATTTTTTAATAGAAAAGAAATGCCTAACACATTTAATCAGTTCATAGTAATTACCAAATTCCAGAATTATGTCCTACACGATTCTGAAATTATAAACAGCCTAATTTGAAAATAGCTCAACTAATAACTGGGACGTGCCACGCCCACTTTCAAAAATCTTGCATAAATCGAACAAAGAAAAAAAATTATGGAACTGCCAATTATATCATTCTACCTGTACCGTTCAAACACATGGGCAGTACAGTACATTGTGGTAAAGTATTTCTACCTCCTTTTCAGCTGACTTTTATGAAAAAGTAGGCGTGGTTAGCAGCCATTTTACATATTTTCTATGGCTGTACGTATCCCAAATATGATATTCTTGCTTTCGAATTTCGTTGTTGAAGCATAAACAATTTTAAAGTTATTGGCAGTCGAAGTGTGGGCGTTGCCACGCCTTTTTTATCAAAAAATGTATAATTTAAAAAAAATTAACTCAATGAAGCCACAAAGTTTCTTTACTGTAACTGCTTTCATAACTGATTTTTTCATCTTGCAGGTTATTCGAAATTTTCGATATCGAAAAAAGAGGCGTGGTTCAGGTTTTAAATATCAATCTATCTTGAGCAAAAAGCAACTCGTGTGCCAAATTTCATTTAGATGTCTCAATTTTTACGCAAGTTGTCTTGCCCGCGGACCGATGGGGGGATGGCGCACACTTTTTCATAGATTTCGCTGTTAACTCTAGGAGCTTCACTTTATAGAACTCTGTACTTATCTCTATTATTTTGAGCCTTTACAAACTTCACTTATATGAAAAAATCTATAATTCCCTGTGTGCTAGTAGAGCTGAGTATAAAAAGCAAATTTAATTAATTAACCTCAATAGTTTGCCAGCCAACTACTCTTCTATGACTTTGTTTTTTTATTTTATTTTTTTTTTAATATGAAAATACTTTTGCATATTCACAACAAAATGCGTAACTTATAGCGTTAAAAATTGTTTATAACCCGATAAGCCGGAATACGTGAATAACCTAACAATTGCTATTTGCACAGTTTAGTATGCCACCATTAAAGTCGTACATGCATTAAAATATTTTGCTCAACCATAGCTGCGTTGTTATATCTATTAAATTATACCTTTGTGACGTTTAAGGCGCTTTAGAAACGCCCCATAAGCGTAAACTAACCGCTCGAATGCGCGCGCTCACGCTGGTAGGTGTGTTGGCGCACCTCACAAATTACTAACTGAGTATGGAAAATTAATTCTACTAATTATTTTAAGTGAGCTAAATTGTTGTTGTAGTTGTATAAAAGCTACAGTTTAAATTGTACACAAGTTTTTATATATACATACATATACATATGTACATATGTATAAGTAACGTATGCATGTATGTATGTGTGTGCGTGTATGAACAAACTAAATAAAAGTTACGTATACGCAACGGCTGTTCAAAACAATGCGTTGGAGTTATAATTCGTATGTAGATTAATGTTTTACACACATATATACTCATATATATGCGTTCAAGTACAATAATTACATAGACTTATAGTGTTATGAACTCATAGGGGCACCTACTTTATAATATATAATAAATGTACTATAAACATTTTGTAGATACTTTTGCTATATACAGAACGTATGAGTGGCAATACTTGATTGTAATGCAGTTGAGTTCTGTTGTTGTTGTGAACTAAAGCTACCTACTTGAAGTCTACTTATTTACGTATGCATGTGTGTGTGTGTGCAATGAAATTGAATTTGCCAATTCTATGGAAACGTGTACTTAAGTTTATATTACCATTCATAATTATAGACCATGAATAATCTCTTGCGCACTCACGCATATTGGCTTATGAAGTGAGGAGAGCAGAGTTAGTGCGTGAAAGCTGTTATATTAGCTCTTGTTCTTGTCTCCATGCATGCTTTAGTTACAAATTATTGTGCTTCATGTTTCACGTTGCTTTGTGGCTTGAGCTGTGCTGCTTTGTCAAACTTAAAAATTATTTTATTAAATGCAACAACTTGAAGTTTGTCTATTTCTTCACATATCGAAATATTCACTTTTAATTGTTGGGATTGTAGTTTACTTTAAGTTAGTTTTCATTAAATTTTACTTTAAACAGTTTGTGCTTTCTCTTTGAAAGGCCAAAGGTAGGCGTTTTACCATTTCTAATTTTAAGTCTGTTCTGCTTAACGCTTGTTTATGATTCAAATCAAGGTGGAGCCTGCAGCATTCGTGGCTTTACTAATATTAAATGTGGATTATTAAAGACAAGGCTGCTTGAACTAGCAGCTAAGTTGCTACTTAGATGATGTTACAATAATATTGCTCACAGTAGTACGATAGTAGAAGGGACTTTTGACATAATTAGTTTCTCTTCCACAACCTGAGAGAGCTAACAAAGTTCATAAGCAAGTTATCAAATACGCGTGCGCTAATTAAAGCTTGAGGAAGATGCGCCAGTTGCTTCATTAACATTTAGTTGCAACTGAGATGTCATGATCGTAATTTGGTTTCTTTAATCATTGAAAAATATAAAACAAACTAATTCAAATTTGTACAAGTTCAATACGGAATGACCGGATGGCAGCGAAATTTCAGAGTTTTTGTATTATTAATCTTGAGTACGGAAGCTGCCAAAAAACTAAACCGATTTCAGCTAGAGGCCTTACGTTTGTTACCACGACACACAACATCCTAGCTGTGCATGGCTATGTGAATAAATACCTAAGCTAACCTACAAAAAAAAGGAAAGCTTTTCGCATCAAAAGCGCACATCTATAATTTCACTTACCAGAAGTACATAGCATTCTACAATAACAAAAACACCAACAACAACACAAAATCTCATAAGTAATTAGCAATAGATGCGAGATAAAGCATACTCCACTCCAATAAGTTCACTCATACACGCATACATACTCATTTGCATATGGAACTAATTGCCAATTTTGTATTTAATCAAAGGTTTGTTCATAGGCGAATCTGTATTTAATTAGTTATCGCTTTTCTAGCATCGAAGTAGAAACCATTTGTAGTCTACGTTGTATGTACGTTGTTTGGTGCTGCTTGCATACTCTTGTGTATCAAAAATACTTCAAAGCCTAAATAGACATACATACATATTTATTTACTTGTATACATGGTACATATGTAAATATGTAAGTATGTGGTGAGTAGATACAATCAATGTGAGTGCATAATTGTAAAGCACTTCATCTTGTGCGAATGCATTCATTCTTCAGCTCAGTTGTGTGTGTCTGAGTGGTTGTTTTTTTTTTTTTTTTTTGACTCATACACAAGCCTATTGCATTATTTGCGCTTTCTGCTCTGCTTCTTTTTTGATTGAACTTTTGGTTTGTAAGTGAATCTTCGCGATTTCAACGAATTTTTTTTTTAATTAGGTCCACTTATGTTTGCAAACCGAACATTTCATAGGTAATTAATTCATTCCATATCTCAGTAGACTAAAAAATTCAGAAGAGAAAAGCTTTAATTCACACATATACATACTGTGACATAGTTTCAATAAAAGAATTCTTACAGTATTTTTTTTTTTTTTTTTTGTTTTGTTTGAAATTAAATTGAACAAGTAAGGAAGTCTAAGTTCGGGTGAACCGAACATTAAATACCCAGCGTTAGTTTTCAGAACGAGATACAAATACCATGACTTGGCAATGATATAGGCCCTAGAATCTTATTTGAAATTTTCTATATATTAAAAAGTGGGTGTGGGTATCATCCGATTTCGAAAATTTTCACAGCAGCTCACCTTGGCCAGAAAGTAGCCTGCATAACAAATTCCATGCAAATATCTCAGTTTTTACGCAAGTTATGTCAATTTATGTGATTTTCGAAATTTTCGATATCGAAAAAGGGGGCGTGGTTATCATCCGATTTCGCCCATTTTCAATAGCAACCTACCTTGGCCAGAAAGAAACCTGTATGCAAAATTTCATGTAAATATGCCAATTTTTACTCAAGTTATCGTGTACACGGACGGACAAACGGACAGACGGACGGACGGACATGCCTTAATCAATTCCTCTTTTCAACCTAAGAACTTTCATATATGGAACTCTATATCTAACTCGATTATTTTTCGCCGTTACATAGTACCGTTATATGGACAAAATTATAATACCCTTGTACTAGTACTAACTAGTACGCTGGGTATAAAAAGGGGTATATTGTGGTAAAGTGTAATGTTTTCGTTACTTGGATAGCTTATTCTTTTCAGTTTTAATTTGTGTTTAAATGGTGGAAAAAGTTTTAAAACAAATTTAAATTTAGCTAAAGAAGAATGAAGAAATAAATACAGACTTTGCTAATAAAATATTAAGACAATCTCACAAGCTTCTCTTCTCCCAAATTTGTGCCGCTCTTTACTTTTACTTTTCCCCAAGCATACGTTTTTCGTTTTTGCTCATTCGATTGCATCCCGTTTCCCACTATTACATTATCAGTCGAATTTTTGTTTTAAAAAATAGTTAACATAAATCAATTTATACGACACTATGAAACAAAGACCTTAACAAAACAAAATATGAAAACAATTTCATAAAATCTCTATCTTACAGCAACAAAATAACACGACAGTAACTCCCCATTAATTGATTTGTTGCATGCAATTTGTATTCTCTGATTGCATGATTTCATTTGTTACCAGTTTTGTTTCGTTGCGCTGAAAGCTTTTATTCACCGCTGCATTTAATTTTATGTTTTTTATTGTTGTTGTTTTTGATTTGTTTGTGTGTTTTTATGACATTTTACTGCAGTTATTGGTGTTATGTTTTTTTTTTTTTTTTTCTGTGTTGTTATACAACTGTATAGCCAAGTGAACCTAACCCAGTGAAAATTTAAATAATAGAAATAAGATATAGTAATAGGAAATAAGAGAAGAAAAGACAAAGGTGGCTCTCTTTGACCAGGAATAAGAGAAGGAGAGAAGAAGATGTCTCTCTTTGGCCAGGAATGTCCTAGATTTTAGGCAACTTTTCGGCAGGACCCTTTGCCTAAGTGCTGATGATGTTGTGCTTTTGTCGGATCTTGAAGCTTTCATGGACAACTACAACAATGTTCTGGTTATAGCAACCTCTACTCCAGAAAAGCAAACTCTTTGGCAGGAAAATTTGACACAGTATCTAAGCTCATATGTGACCCCAAACTAGGGTCTGAGTTTACAAGTAGATATGACTTTTGTTGAAGTGGACAGCTCAAAAATCTCGCAATTTTATCTTAATATTTTTTCCGACAACTTTCTTTATTTTCTTGTATGTATGTATACTTTGTTATGTTATGCAGATGTCCTCACGCAATTTCACACACATGTAGGTATACACTAGAAATGGTAATCCCGGTATGCCGCACTTTTTAAGAACCGAAAATCTTTTCCATTGTAGTCAATTAATTTTAAGCTGTATGTTTGATTACAAGTTTATATACATGAAAATGAAGGCAGAGGCAGTCCACTATAGAGACCAACAAACTACTTATTATATACAGCATTTTTTATATTTTCATAAAAAGTCAGCGGCCTTTGCATAAAATAACAAAATTGCACAGAAAGTACATAAATTTCATTAAAATATCTCAGCTTTTAAGTAAAACATGTCGTGTTCGATACCACCACGAATTCTAAGAATTTTCTTTTTCGTTGTTCATTATCTGTCTCGATTATTTTATGCTGTGTACTCGTTAAGCTTGGTACAATTATTATTGCTGACCTTAAGCTCGTTCATACTTTAGAAATTGGGAACTTTTTCTAAACTAAACTGCCAGCGATAAAAACTAAATCCCCAAATCTTTGTACAAATCCCGACATACACAGGCTCTCAAGTCAGTTACCGCACGTATCGGTATTATACAAATGCAAGAAACTGACATAACCTATTTATGCACATACTTTCACAGTTAAATGTGTACAAGTTACAACAACAACTATAGCAATCGAAGGATGCATTGAACGGTAGAAGGAAATACAAAAAAAATTGCATTTCATCTGTCATTCAGACACTCGCTCATTTCAATTCCATTTATTTTGCATGTGACATTTTGTGTGCGATTGCATTGCGAACGAATAGCCGGCAGCGGAGAGTAACGACAGTCGGCAGCAGTCAAGCGTGTCGCGCCCATTGACCGTACACAGTCAAAGTGCAGACCAATGAACGTCAGCGCGCCGCTACCAACACCGCCGTATCCTTTGTTTGTGCCACCTTAGTGGGGGGGGGTTACAATGTGAAGGTACCTGCACTTTACGTCGAGATGTATGCATGTACATATGTATGTATGTATTTAGTAACAGTTTGGCCACCACTGCCATTCTGGTTTATGGTTTCGGTTTGCTTGCATCGCTCATCCCCAACCGCTGTTGCTGATGTTGCTTATGCCAATGCTGCTTGACATTTTTGACATTTGTAGCATTTAAAGTTCAATGGAGATCAAGTGTATGTCTGCTGCATATAAAATATATACAAACACATACACATACATACCTACATTTATAAATCTGCACATGTGAACATGTGTATTTGAGTGTATGTGTGTGAGTGTGTATATTTGCGAGTGACACGTACAAATGTGTTGGTAAAGCAATTGCAACCAATTTAAAAAGTTTTCCCTTTTTTGCGGATTTCTGATTTTTCATTTAATTTTTTGTTTTTGTAAAATTTCTTTTTTTTCCGAAACACTTCACTGTATTTGGTTGTTTGTTCTACATGTGTTCTTTGCATGTGTGTGTTTTTTTTTTTGTTATTGGCACTTTTGATGCTTTATGGTTTGGGCAAAGTTAAAGCACTTTTTTGGCGGCGGCTATAAATATAAATTCTGCTGTGCTGTGGCATTGTATTGCGTAATTCAAAAAGTTGTATGCATGCTGAGATTATGTAAAATGCAAAAGCTTAATTGCACTTGAACTTAATATAGAGATATTGGGAGTTTCATAATATGGCGCATGGGGCCTTATATACATATTTCATTGATTTATATATTAATTGAGGCATTTTTTAGAATTTCCTTCGGAAGCTAACTACCTTGTTTTTTATACAAAAAAAAAACTTTTTATTATTAAAACTACCCAAAATATCTGAAACAAATTTTTAGGTTGCGCAAATCTATACTATGTTTTCAAAATTATAGAAAATTGCACTAATCTGCACTAATTGCTATTAACGAGTAATAAAACCATATTTCCTGTTACCCCCCCCCCCCCCCCCTTTACTCGCAGTGACAACGAAAAAACTATTAATCAATTATACAATTTTTTCGCATAAATCTTTTGATTAATCCAGAGTACCATATTTAAAGTGATTTCTTTTCTTCTCCATTTCATAAAAATCCTATTAATATAATCACTAAAAATTTGTTATGGCTGTAGTAAATTTATGATATTCTATTTTGTGCTCAAAAGCATCCCCACATCTACTAGTTGGCTGTAGTACACTAAGTTTAGAGTAGTCTATATATGAGTATTTTTTACAAAAGTACGTGCCTATGTATGTATATGCGTTTTGAAATATTTGACCACAAATCACAAATGCGTACTGCATACTTTTGCGCAACAAATACCAAATAACGCTATTTATGTAGTTCACCATGGCGTATGAGTGACATTCCGTCATTCGTTCGTTCATTCGCTTCCATCGTTGATGCGTGCCACTCATAAAAAAGTTTCATTTTCTCATTTATTCTCTTCAAGTCTGTGTGTATGTGTGCTTGTAAGCGAGTGAGTGACGTTATTTATGAGTATAATTTTTTAGGATATTTTTATTTATTTCTTTTAGTTTCCTTTTTTTTTTTATTTGCTTTTTACCGTAGCCATAGCTGTTAGATGCTAGTCTTCAAAAATATGCAGAATTTTTCCATTTTACTGGTTTTTATGTTGGCGCTTACGAATCAGCTGCTCTATACTTGAATGTAATAGCATTTATCATATTTAGAGTGAATTTCATATTGGGGCATGAATGAATGCATTTAAATATCGGTTTGTTTTAAAGCTTGTACGATTTTTCTTACTGAAGCCTAGACGATTCCCACAATCACTTTAAGTGGTTGGTCAACTTTTTCGAGCTAACTTTAAATTTGCTGGCTAATTTTAAATTTTTTTAGACTTTAACTCTCATTAAAGGTCTTGAGAACGTCGTAGTTACTATGAAGAAAATCTAAAAGTTGTCATAACTTTAAATTGGCGATTGTTTTAAATTCAACTTTGAAGTTGCAGCTACTTTCTATCCCCAATAGTGGCATCCACATTTGTAACTTAAAGCTATGAAACTCATAAGTGTTATTCACTACTGAAAACTCTCTTGTTTTCCCTGCAATAGGACGACTAATAAATTCCTTAAAAAATAAGAATTTAATAATGTTTCAATACAGATTTATCAACGTCTTTAGTATCATTTATAAATAATATAGAGAGAGCTTATTAGACTTTAAAGTTGAAATTTGTTGCGACTTCAAAGTGACGCACTTAAAACTTAAATATTTTTAGTTGCCTCAATTTTATATTATACAAAACTTTTACAGTTAAAAAAAAAATGTTTCAATATCGAAGTTTTTTTGTTCGAAACAATTTTCTGGGTTGCAGAATAGTGACACCAAAATCAATGCTTCCATAGTCAGGTACTAAAAAATAATGTCATCATTAAAATATCAAAAAAAAAATGGTCATCCCTAATGCAGACATGAAAATGCATATGTATTTATATAAAAGGGTATCACTGCATAATGAATCAGCAATCACAATGCACATAACATCACGTTATATAACCAACGCTACCAATGATAAAATAGCATTTCAAAGATATTTAATTTTTAATTGATCTGCATTATTTGTCTTATTTTATCACGACCATCAAGAATATAATTAAAGCAGTCATTAAATGTACTAAAATAAAGACGGCGCGCGTCCTATACATATATACATAATTATACACAAAAGGGTTATTATATTTACGTCATAATAAAGTTATATGTGGAAGGCTATATAATGTAAATGAAATAAAAAATAATAGTTATGATTGTTAAAGTGTAATAATTAAAGTTAAAATAAGTTTGAGGCAATTAATACAAATAGGAAGATATATATATACATACATATACATATACATATACACCACAGTAACAGCATGTTTATACTTTATTAACGATTCTGCATTTAAGCGGTTATAAAAGTATAAGTGTCGATAAAATTATATAATTTCAAAATAAGAGTTAACCGCCCATTGTGTGAAAGTTTTTATACATTCGTTGTTTAATGTGGCTTGGACAGGCCCTCTATGAGAGAACGTGCTTTGCGAGTCGGTTGGTATTAAAGTTTTGTCTTTAAACAATACTAAATACTAATACGAAAAATAAAAGCAACCATACACAACTAAAATTTTTTGTTGTAATAAAGAAAAGGTGAGTTGCAAAAGATAACGCAATTCAATATCTGAAGCTTACTTTCATAACTTATTGGTACTAAAAATCGTATTTAAAGAATAATAGCAAATTATCTAGATTCTCAGTTCCAACGTTGAACTAAAAATTAATGTTTTTAAAATATCATGGATTTAACGAACCACGTTCTAAAAAGGCATTATAATATAATTTATTAAATGAGAAACAATAAATGAGCAAGCCGTTTCGTATACAAAAACTTTTCAAATTATTTATCTATGCAAAACAATTTCAAATATGTATGAATCTGCGCATCTCAACTATGTATCTAATAAATCTTTCTCACGCTTCAATGTCATACACTTCATAAATATATGTATACTCGTATGTATGTATATATAGCTAGCGACATACAAACTGTTTGCTTTGAGTTGCGTGTTAAATTTTCTTATTTGATTAGCACTTTTAATTAAATAACGAAGTGTAATACAAACACAGAAAGTATAACGCACATACTCGTATCTCACCATATACATACATATCTATATGCCGATGTGTATGTTTAGCTTAGTTTGTGTTTGTTTCGTAGTTGTGGCGTAAGCATTTTCAATGCTGTCATTTCGTATTGGTTCAAAGCCTACAGCTAAACCGTAACTAAACTTTATGAAACCAAATAAAAGTAAAAAGAAAAAAAAAAAAAAACTAAAAAATGGCAGACAAGCGGAAATGCGTTGAACTGCAAAAGTAGAAAACTAGAATTGAAAACTAAACTAAACTTGACGCGTTTACATTTGTATTTGTGTAGTTGTTGTTTTAGTTTTCTTTATATTCGCATGTATGTATCTATGAAATTTAGCAAAACGCAATGTCAAGACAGCAACTTTTCTGCATTTCTGTCAAATGTATGTGACAAAGCATACATACATACAAATACATACCCGCTTTCACCAAATAACTTGTAGTTGTTGTATATTTTCTCTCGGTGTTTGTAGCATATGTCTCCTTCATACTTTCCCAGCTTGATCACCCTCTTCATCTGCTCTGTTGTCCTGCTGAGGTAATTTGCATAAGACAAATAATTGCAATTGCTTATCACTAGCTGATGAATCTGTAGCTGAAATATAATTTCTCAGTCGAGATACAAAGCAAGATACAAGTTCTAGCTGTAGCTGGCTGGGAGGCGCAGAGTTCATTTTGATGAAGTAGTTGAGTGCCGTTCGGTTGCTTTTTATTTGTCTTTGACACTTACTAATTTCAAATGCAACAGTATTTGTTAGAAAAAAATACAGATAACAACAACTATGCAAGAATAAGTATGTGCTCTATATATGTATGTGTATATATGTATATGTAGATATAGCAATAAAAGCTGTTGGTAGAGATGTGAAAGTATCTTCTTTGAAGAGTGCAGCCTTTTTAAAACTATTTACATACAAACTAAGTAAACTTGACCATATATACAGATGTTTGTGTGTGTGTATGCGTGTGAGCGCAGTGTGACTAAAATCTAATTTAGTTACAAGAAATTTTGGATCTAATTTTTTTGTTAATATTTTTTTGCTATAACTCTTTTCTTTTTTTATTATTTTTCTTTCGTGTTGTCTTCTCCTTTTTTCTCCATTTCCATTTTTTTTCCATTTCCTTTTCTTATTTTTGTATTTGTTTTAATTTTTCCGTTTTTCATTTTCTTTTATTTTTTTCTTGATTCTCTTCTTCTTTTAATTTTCCTTTTTGCGTTTCTTTTTTTATTATTATTTTACGTTTTCGTTTCCTTTCTTCCTTTTTTTCCCTTTTTTTTATATTTCTTTTATTTTTCTTTTTCTTGTTTTTTATCTACTTTTCGGGCTTAGTTTCCTTTTTCTTTTGTTTTTTCATTTCAGTTTTATTTTTTTCTTCCTCATTTTTTTAATTCTGTTTATTTTCCTATTTCGCATGCTTTTACTTTTCCGTTTCGGTTTCTTTTTCTTTTTCGTTTTCTTTTTTTACATTTTCTTATATTTTTTTCTTGTTTGTTTTTAATTCTTCCTTTTCGTTTTAATTTTAAAAAGGAAAATAAAATTAAAACAAAAGAAAAATTTTGTTTCTCTGTGTTCTTTTCATTTTTATTTTTTTCATTTCATTTCTCCTTTTATTCTACTTTCCCTCTTTATCTCCCTTTATCTTTTTATTTTTTCTTCTTCCTCTTTTTCTATTTTCTTTTCCTTTTTCATTTCTTCTGCGTTTCCTTTGTTTTTGTTTTCCTTTTTTAAGTTAAAAATTCTCCTAAACTAACTGGTCATACTAAAGAGTTTGTGAAACATTCTTTAGTCCGAAATTTTCTGAAGCAAAATATTTCGGGGATGGTCCGCGAAATGTAATATTTAAATGAAAACAAAATGAATTTCCTATCTCCATTTAAATTCACAAATATTTTTTATTCACCTTGTTTTAAGTCTTAGTTCAACACCAACTTGGTTCCGAACTATGCGAAGTTCCCCACCACAGCAATGCGCTAAGCCATAAAAAAAGTTGATACACGCTTTTCAACAACTTTTGAATTACCAACAAAATATTTAATATCATTACGTGCGTCATTTTCTTTTTGTAACTAAATAGGTATGTATGTATATGCATATAAGAAATGAATTTGAGTGGCACACAGCTTACGCACTTACATACATATCTACATTGAGTTCAAAAACAGAAAGTTAATTACGCATCACATCACAAATACGCAGTTGTCATTTAAGTTCGTAACAAATATAGAACTTTTACTAATGTTTAGCAAAACTTATTAAGATTAATGTTTACTTAAACTTACTCTTAAAAACCTAAGTAATTACATAGACATAATAATTATTATAAAATAAATTACAAACATTTCTTACTTGTTCACTTTCAGGTAAGTTTCAATATGCTATATGGAAGGAGGATTAAATACTTGCTTTTGGATTACGGTAAAAATATTTTTAAGTCCTTCAGAATAGTATCATTAAATTGGTTCTAATAAAAATATGTACGTATGTGACAAAGAACTAATTCAAAAGGCATATGAGGCTCTGTTCGGAATGCTTTCGGTTCGTAGTTCCAAATTTTTTAAACTCTCTATCTATAAAAGCTTTTGATGGACTCAGACTCAGTCCTGTACAATTTCCCTTAACCTTGAATATACCATATTCTAAATAGTTGTTCACACACCTGCTTGCACTAACGCCAACATTCGAAACTTTTAGTTTTTAACACTATTGCGACGCTAAAGCGAATTGAAAAAAAAAAGCTGGACAAAAAAAAAAGTTGATAAAACAATTGCAAAAAAGATGAAAAAGCGAGTTATATGCTAACTTCGTAACATAGCCTTAGGGTGTGTAAATTTTTGTAAACTACTACAGAAAAATGTAAATTACAAAAGCATAAAGTTATGTTCTTGGAACAGCGCTTCACACACACACACACACACTCACACCACACGAGCATGAATTTCACAAAAGAGTACGTAAAATGGTTGAGCTTGAGCAAAATGCCGTGAGCTAAGAATGTATGCAAATTGTACATAGAAGCAAGAACTTGTCTAAATATATTTTTAGGCAAAAAAGTCGTAAAAGCAAGTGAGCCGAAAATGCAACGTTGTAGTTTTAGTTTTTATGCATTTAGAGTAGTATGTGTGTGTGTACTCTGCATGTATTGAGGGGAAAGTCCTTGATCATAAACTAACAGAGAGTGTTAAGAATGTTGAATGTGTTGTAACCGAGTGAAGAAAAGAGTTTATGTTGCAAAAATATGCACACAAACGCTTACAACCAAGTATGTAAATTGTCTCTGGCGTTTCTACAAAATTTATGGAAACATTTCATTTTTCTGGTTTTTGTATACGACGGCAATGACAGTAAAGGGAAATGTTCAATGAAAAATGTTAAGTGACAAAATAAATTGCTGCAACGCTAGCAAAGAAAAACGTTTAAAAATTCTTTGGTAAAACTTGAAACATAAAGTTTGAAATTTTAAATGCGAGCAATTTTAACCCATTTCGTCTTTATTTTCGCTATTCAACTTTTGTGTGAAATAACTCTTTGTTACAAAATGTAAAAACTAAAAAAAAGTCGGGCTTCATACATATGTACATACATATATGCGAGTTTGAGATTGTATAGCTTTATCTTTAGGGAGAGACTTTTTTCACAAAATTTATTTTCTTTTATTTTGTTTTATTTTCTTTTATTTTATTTTATTTTATTTTATTTTATTTCATTTCATTTCATTTCATTTCATTTCATTTTATTTTATTTTATTTTATTTTATTTTATTTTATTTTATTTTATTTTATTTTATTTTATCTTATTTTATTTTATTTTATTTTATTTTATTTTATTTTATTTTATTTTATTTTATTTTGTTTTATTTTATGTTATTTTATTTTGTTTTATTTTATTTTATTTATTTTATTTTATTTTATTTTATTTTATTTAATTTTATTTTATTTTATTTTATTTTATTTTATTTTATTTTATTTTGTTTTATTTTATTTTATTTTATTTTATTTTATTTTATTTTAGTTTATTTTATTTTATTTTATTTGATTTTACTTTATTTTATTTTAGTTTATTTTATTTTATTTTATTTTATTTGATTTTATTTTATTTTATTTTATTTTATTTTATATTATTTTATTTTATTTTATTTTATTTATTTTATTTTATTTTATTTTATTTTATTTTATTTTATTTTATTTTATTTTATTTTATTTTATTTTGTTTTATTTTATTTTATTTTATTTTATTTTATTTTATTTTAGTTTATTTTATTTTATTTTATTTGATTTTACTTTATTTTATTTTATTTTATTTTATTTTATTTTATTTTATTTTCTTTTATTTTATTTTATTTTATTTTATTTTATTTTATTTTATCTTATTTTATTTTATTTTATTTTCTTTTATTTTATTTTATTTTATTTTATTTTATTTTATTTTGTTTTATTTTATTTTGTTTTATATTATTTTGTGTTTGTAGACGTTTTATATATCGCAAAAGAGGTTTACGTGCGTCATAAATATATTTGTTGCTTTTCTGTGTTGTACTTTTTACATTATATAGATAAGTGCGTGCGTGTATATTTATGTCTGTATGTGCGCGATCGCACATGTCGCTTGAGAATTTGCAGCATAAATAACAAATAAATCATTAATGGTTGGAAAACTGTTTATCGTTGCGGTTTTAATGTTGCAAATACTGCATGGGAGCAGTGATAATATAATTATAATAACACAATGACACGTTATAAATGATTGTTGGTTTGTATGTGTCACAAATGCAAAGGAGTATAAAATGAATTTTTACTTGACCAAACCACACAAAGCGGCAAACAGTTAAACAATGAAATGTTAATCAAAATTAAGAACGTGCAAAGTAGGGTGGAAGGTATTTTCTCAAAAATTCTTTCCAAAAATAATATTTTTATTTTACATTTTAAAACCGTTGAACTTGTAGAGTTACGATATCGACCATTTTCATTAACAATCGATTTCATATAGATATTATAATTTGCTTATCTGTATACCAAATTTGATTAAGGCAGATATATATATATATATATAAATTGTTGCTCAAGTTATTGAGCTATTCGTGTGCATAAAAGTATGAATCAAGAAAATTTTATCACCACTCACTGTATTTAAAATATAAAATGAACCTAGCAAATGGTACACTAAATGATTAATGTCTTTGAATAAGCAAATATAAATGGTTGTGTGTGTGTATATGAAAACTAACAAGTCATGCGGTGAGTTGATAAACATGAAATGTCGCATGTGAGAAAATATGCTGAGTATGCCAAATTAAAAATTGAACAAGACAAGAAATGTAAAATTGTTAATAAATGAAAAATTCATGCTTGCACTATGGACTTCAAATAAATAAATTTCCCTAAAATCATGCAATGTAAGCGCATTGACATTTACGTTAACGCTTTTCTAGCATGTCTAAGAGTTATTATCTCCCCTAAGCATTATTTCATACATACATATGTAGCAAGTAGAAACGTCCCTGCAAGACACTCAGAAACTAGTGACAGTATTTTCTAGTTCAAACTGTGAGCAGATATTTATTTAAGTACTTGCATATGGAATTTTATTTCACTTTGGTCTGGTTTGGAAGCCAACCGTTTCAACTCAAAAACTAAAGTATTGAGCCACACATTTTTCCTACAAGGTCTTTGAAAGTTGACACTATATACAAACCACCGAAATAGTAACTTTAGCCAAAACTTCATATCAAACATTAAATAAATTTATATAAAGTAAAAATCATGCTGACAAGAGTGTTTGATTATTTCCTACACTCAAAATTCACGATACAAACTTGATTACACCTAAAATTTATTTACAAGAAATATTGATTAATTAGAATTAAGAATTTACGTGCATTTTGTGTGCTACTGAAAAATTGATAAAGTAAAGTTTCAAATGTATAAAATTGTACAAAAAGCCACAAGCCAAGTTAGATTACATCACTACAAAGTCCATAAAATATTGAATGGCACAAACCCGCTTACTTATAAAATCTGTCAAACTAAAGTAATGATTGCTTTTGCCGACACTTTCAGAATATTAAGAGCTACATTGAGATATATTGTTGTAATAAATTATTCAATATTTGGTTTGATAGAAATTTTTTGAAAGTCACCAAGAAGTCAACAGTCTTAAAGGTAGGGGTTTCGTATGTCGTTTCGTATAGTTGCTAAACCTATGGTTGAAAGACATTTTGAGGAACGGTATAACGATAAATATTCATGCAGAAAATGAACCACTGGCATCCAGTAATGAGGATTGAAAAGTAGCCAAAGCTAAGTTGAGGGCAAATAGATATTCCATGTTTCACGATGTCTTTCTTAGCTTTAGCGTTTTGTCTTCTCAATCACCTGTTTGTGTATTTCGTTTGCTGCTGGAAAACCTTTTAATCCGAAGCTCTTTCGTTAACTGACATAACACGGCACAGCCAGTGGAGTCTTTTATATTTGTTTCACTGCAACATGCACAAAGTTTCTCATACAGAGCGTCTGCTCTGCGGTTATGTGGTCATTTTTATTGTATCAGCAAAATTTTAACCAAAAAAAAATTTTTAATAATAAAATGAAAAATAATATTAATTGAACCCCTTTATACGCAAAATTTTGTTTCAACCAAACCTGTTAAGTTTTGATTACTAATCGTAATGATTAGTAATCGGATTACTTTTGTATTTGATAGTGAAATAATTGATTACATTACGATTATCTTGGTCCCACCTAGATTACGTAATGACTAAGATTACAAATAATCAGGATTACTCCAGATTACCAAAAATAATCAAAATATATAGTTGATTCTTTACAGCGATTCTTGTTGATAATTTTTGATTCCAAAATACCAAACAACTTTTCGCTTTAAATTTTAAGTCAAGTAATCAAAAATAATGAAAAAGAATCGCTGTAAAGCATCAATTATATATTTTGATTATTTTTGTTTCTTTTCAGTAATCTAGAGTAATCCTGATTATTTTTTGATTCTTTATAATCGTAATCATTACGTAATCCCAATATTTCAAACGCACAATTAAATAGTCATTACGATTCTTTTTAGAAAATAATCTAACCGATTACTAATCGTAATCATAATTTAACAGCTTTGGTTTCAAGCAACCCCCTTCCCCTGCAACACACACCTTAATCAAATCTCTTTATTACTCAATCATTACGATTTTTTTATGTATATAATCAACATTAATATTGTTGTTGCTTGCCATTTATAGGAAAACAAATTTTATAACGCACAACAACTCAGGCTTTCACCTAATGTAGCTTGTTTTATTATCTTTCTTCTAAATTTGTTTCCACTTCATTTCTTCTTCTTACGTTGGTAAGTTGTTGCGCTTGACTGCGGTGAGGTGAGCGGCTGCATCTTTGTGCCTGTCATTCTTCTACCGCAAAATGGTAAACTTTTAACTTTAGTACTTAGACAAGATTGCAAATTTACAAGCCGCTAAAGACAATGCAAATACCAGTAGCGCAACAATAAGAAACATTAGAAAGTGCAACTACAACAATAACATTTGCCCCCCCCCCTAACTAAGAACAATGAGCGCTGTGAAAAGTGCACACAACGCGACCACAAAGAAAATGCGTGACCAGGGAAGCCGCAACGAAATGCTTACGTCTCTGTTCTCATTATATTGTTCTATTGCATTTGCGCTTGCTAGAGTTATTTGTTGCGCTTTTTATTGTTGTTGGTGCTGTTGTTGTTGTTGTTGTCAGTTTGTTGCTTCAAACTACTTTACTAGCGTAGAATGAAAGTTTAATTCAAAAACTTGCACAAAAATGCGCATTTAATGGAAATTTACAACCACAACGTAGCAAGAAATAAAAACGCTAGAAAAATGGACTAGCAAATATAAGCATTAAGGTGGTCCAAAAATCAGCATGTCAGGCAAAAAAAGCGAGATAAGCTATAATAAGAGCTAATCTTTTCTGCTGAAGAACCTTACATAAAGTTATCAAAAATTCGTTAAGGAGAAGTGCCAACCCTGGGGCTTATCAGTGTGTAGGTCTAATGAGCATGTCGCAACCTATGAATTTGAACCCCCTAGTATTAAAAACTCAAAGGTTTGATATGCTGAGACCATATTTCCAACCAACCTTGAGCCTTCAATTCATTCTTTGATAAACTTACTTAAAAACACTTAAAAAAAATTTAAAAAAAAAAAAAAATTAAAAAAAAAAAACTTTTTCAGAACACCCTAATGACCACCCAACATGCATATCCAAACGCCTGAGGGCACATAGCTGGTACAACTATTTCTAGTGTTAGTATTGGTGTTGGTGCTGATATCGTGCGCACACCATTGGCCAGTGTATCGTTATTTATGAGGCAAGTGCAGGTGTGAACATTGCGTTTGAAAGTGTTTAGCACTCGATGGACCCGACAAAAAGGCGAGTAACTAAAAGGTCATCTGGCAGTAACTGAAAGTATGCAATGCACACTAATGTAGCTTAGTCTTATTATTTTCTGGTAATTTAAATGTAAACTTTTAGTTAAATTTATGCGCTTCTCAGTGCTGATATTGCACACATTTCTTCACATCTGAAGATAACTAGAAAGCAACAATAAAAAAAGTAAAATGCTGAAATATACGTTTTATATTTAGAATAGGAAGCATTTGTATAATAAGTTCTGAAGGAAATGTTGTGAAGCTTCTTATACAAATTTTTGCCTGAACAAAATTATTTGAAAAAAGCAGGTTCAAATACAAGAACTGTAAATATTGCTTTAAAATTTTACCAAAAATTCGAGAAAAAACAAAAGAAATTTTAATTAAATTTTTGGGAATATGCAGTTTTCTGCGCCACTAAAATTTACTATAACGAGATGTTATTTTTAATGATTTTCAGGATTTTTATTTTTTTATTTTTTGGATACATCTGTATTTTCGTCCAAAAAAGTTCATGAGGGCAAATTTGTGTATATAAAAGAAACAACTTTAGCTCATCGCGAAAAAAAATTTGCCAAAAATCAGTGAAATATATCACGAGCTCAAGACTAACACATTGTTGCACAAAAATTTAGTATCCTACATAACTGTGTACTCCAGAAAAATTATTGAGAAAAAAATTAAAAATTTTGAAAGTTATTTCAAGAATTTTCCAGAATTTCGTGTTCGTTTTATTTTGTTCTATTTCAAAATTTATTTGCTCACCGTCTTTTGGAACTATTTCTTTTTTTGTAAATTTCCTTCTTCTACATGCAATTGGAAAGCAGAAATCACCAAGATTATCTGTGCAACAATTCTTAGTAAACAAATGGATTTTAAATATTGAATTTTCTCGTTGTATTTATTTGATTTTGTTGTTGTTTTTGTTTAAAATGATATGCTTAAAATGCACGTATTTGTTACATAAAGTTAAATTCAAAATTTATTGTTGCTATTGCGGCTATCGCTTCTTAACCGCATTTGTGGATATTCTTTACGCACGTTGTGTGGTTTTTTTTTTTTTGTTGACTTCATAGTGTTGTTTTTGCTGTCGCTGTATACATAGGTTTTGCTAAATTGTGGTTAAATATGCGGTTCAACACTATTTAATGAGCTCTTGTACAGCTTACATTCGACTTTTTTGTGTTAATTTCGTACAACTTTTAGTACAACAAAACAAATGGTGAATAATCTTCAAGAAATTTGTTAAAAAAGGTATATGAAATTTTGTGAAGTTTTAAAAAAAAATTTCATGATAGAGTGCTCAATTTTTAGGCAGATTTGAGATAAAGAAGGCAATCAAAAAGTTTTACTTGCGTATTTTGCCGGCTTAAGGTCAATTTTTATAAAATAAAACGATGTTTCTTTCCCAGATATATTTTTTGCGCACGCCTCCATCTTTTGCATGCTTTGCGTATTTTCATTATTTTGTCGTGCATAATTTTTTACGAAAAATTTCTCTCAACGATTTCGGGGAATTTACTGTTAAACAATTTTGAATTTTTATGTGTTTTCCCACGAAATCTATGTATATCACACTTTTGTTAACGCAAATAGAAACTGTGCATATACATATATGTATGATTATTTCACACACAATGTATGTATGTATACGTATATAAAATGATTGGCTTTAAAGGAACAATGCACCGACCCTTGGTTTTAGGGTCTCAGCCAAATTCTATAATCAAGTTGAGATGTTGAAACGGAGTGACTCAAAAAAAGAGTGTCATGGTTCTTCTCAAATCGTCTATTCCTCCTCCTCTTCTTTGAAATCCTGAATCGATTGAAGCACAAACAAACACAAAATAGGTGGGAGTGGTACCGCCCATTTTACCAAAACTATACAAAAAAAAAAAAAAACAATGGTGACTCACGTACGAAGCAACTTGATGTTGTGGGAATGATGCTACAACCAGTGTACCCAAAAATTTACTGCGAAAATTTCATATAGATCGGTTGGGTACTTTGAGTATCTACAATCCAAATGTTGCTCTCTGAGCTGCTCTCTTTTGGTAATCAAATTCGATTAAAAAAAGATTATTAATTAATGTCAATCGATCATTTCATAAATCAACTGAAAATAGCGAGAGGAATTCTCGTTAATTACATGTCTAGGCTTGTCATTGTAAATAACGGGAAATTTTTCTTCAAATTGTCATTTATTTTATAAAATGCTTTAATTTCTATGACACCTTATTTTCCAGCATTTCAACCTCAGGTTCATATATGTCATTTTGAGTTAAAGGGAAAAGCACTAAAGTGAGAACGGCTAATAAGGACACTTTATATTAAATTTGTGTTAAATGAGAAAAACAAATTTCCTAGCTAAATGTAACTGTGCACTGTGCCAACTGAATAACTACCCGTGCCACATTTCTCTTCTATTATTTACCATATTATGTGCATTTTATTTTGTATACGCAAATTAGACCAATCAACCACATGATTTCCGCGAATCATTTTACAAATAACCACCAACTCGCACGTTCATGGCATGCCAACACCAGCAATAAATTGAATTATGTTGTTGGAAACGTTTGTTGGTTATTTTAGTAAATGTTAAAATAACCCACGTTTACATATAAGTATGTGTGCTTATATTGTACGTTTGTATATTTGTAGTAGTACAACAAAGTGTTTTCTATAACAATACAATTTAAACGAATAATGACAGCATTATGTATGGTAGTGCAATTGATTTATCACAATTATGTCCTTGTCATATTAACGTTGGTAATGAAATGAGAATACGGCATGTTTAATATTACAAAAATGTTTATGAATGTTTTCTATAATGTTTGTTGGGTATACTAATTATGTTACTTCAATGACCCATAATCATTATGTACATACATATGAAGTTTGTTCGTTTTTTTTTTTTTTGGAGATTTCTTTTTTACAATTTTCTTATTCAAGCTTAACATGAATACTTTAAAGCTTAAAATAATTAGTATTAGCGCTTAAATTTAAAAACATTTGATAAAGTACTCGTATTAGCAAATATAAAGGTTTCAAAGGAGATAACCAAATAGTGCCAGCTTATTGAATTGGCTAACTGCAATCGCTATTTGTATGAAACGCAAAAAAAATGGAAAAAGTGAAATTATTTTGATGGAGCTTTGGTCTGTTTTGTATTCAAGTTAGTTATATTTTATTGTTAGATGCTATGGTCTATCATGTTTTGCTAGTTTATTCTATTTTTTATGTTTTGTTTTGTCTGTCGAATTTGCTGATTGCAATCAGTAGTAATGTGATACGCATAAAAACTTATGTACGTAGTAAAAAAAAATGATATTAAAATAAATTTTCATGACTATAACTGAGGCCTTGAGCTATTTCGAAATGATGCATAGTTGATCAGCGGACGATGTTTTTTTTTTTTTTTTGTTTTTTGATCATATCTTATATTTATATCACTACTTACTTAGAGACTAACTCATATGTAGCTTTTTACAAAAATAACAATATCAATGCAAAAACTGCGATTAAATATATTCTACGTCTAGTGTGAGTTGAGTCACAAAGAAGTGTGCATAAGAAATGAGCATAAGTTACGGTCCAACTACTTTTTACCACTAAAAGTGTGCTACATAATTTACATTAGAATTCATAAAATTAACGATTTTTCAGGCAGAAAAAATACGTACAAAAATTTTTTTTTGTTGATATTTTATTACTTTTTATTTTTGTAAGTTAAAGTGAGCTTTAAGACAATAAGCTATAACATGCGTTATCAAGAAATTATTTCTCTCAAATCCAAATTTTCTTTAAACACTTTAATTCTAAATTCTGAGAGCAAAAAGTGTCATTTGCCATTTCGCTCATTCTATGGAGATTCGTTTTTAATTGTACACACTAAACACTATTCAGCCCTTAGCTAAATGAACTTGTACAAGTTACAATTGCCACTTTTCGCCCATGGCATCGCTAACAATTATTGGTGACACTTGCGCGATTAGTGCGTAGTCGCTTTATACTTGTTCTGGATTTTTTTCTTTTTTTTTTTTTTCTGTTCGTATTTTCCAATACAAATTGCCAATAGCGTATGCGACAACAAATCGAATAGAAACTAGTAATTTTATTTTCAATTGCCTTTGGCTGCCCATTTTACATGCCGCGAAATGAAAGGAAAAATCGGTTTGAGCACAGCAATTGAATTTCAACGATTGCATGACACGTTTGTGTGTGTTTATGTGTGTGTGTGTTTGAGTGTGATTGGAAGGTGCGGACTATACTATCGTTGAAGTGAATAGAGTGACATTGATCGAAACACTGTTGAAGTTGAATGAATTAATGACGTGTACAAATGTATGACTGTATTTGAAAGTAAGATGGCGATTTGTTACGCTTGCTTTTAAAGAAATTGACATATCAATAAAGTTTTACAAATTGCAGGTAAGTTGATATTATACTATTGTGTGTGTGTGTGTTTGCTGGGTTGGTATGAAGTTATAATTTTATGTTGTCTTATGTTGATGTCAAAGACACTAGAAATAACTAAATTAGGTTTAGAAAAGAACTTCCCAAAATAAGAGAATTCTTTAAGCTACTTGTGATTAGTAGATATCTAAGCATGAATGGGCTACATAACTGCACACTTAAAAAAAAAATCCAAAAATTCTTGAAACTTCCACAAAGTCTTAAGCCTTAATTTTTAGCATTTCTATGCTATTTTAAGCATTTATAAACATTTATCAAAATTATTAAAAAGAAGTAATTCTTGCAGAAAATTCTATTTTTTATGGTGGCACATTTGCACTGTGAGCCACTGTATATGAGTATCATATGAAATAAAATAAGTTTAGCTCGAATATACTCAGAGCTAGAAGAAATACAAATTATGAAAACGTACCTATTTAAGGGCCTCGAGACACCCCTGTGTTAATTCCACTATCGCCTGGAATGTGCGTACAAAATTTTGCAGTGATAGTAGGAAGAGTACGAAAGTAGCCCACTTTTTGGAAAAAAATTAAAATATTAATGTAGGAATAATGATTCTAACGCACTCGATGGAACAACTTGAGTATAGAACTGATTCAAGGATGGAATCACAAAGGATAAAAACAGTAAATGTGATACTCTAGGGGTATAGAAGAGTTCACAAATTCAATATTTACTAGGACAATTAAGCGATTACTTAATCTTAGCGCTATCGGTAGATTCGAACCATTTCAGAATAAGCAAGCTATTCGCCCCAGTTTCTGGAAACATGCTTAAAGCAAATTTGAGTCACTGTAGAAAATACATTTCCTACATATACATACATATATATACCCTCTGGCGTCTTAAGTGTTTGTTGTCACCATCACCTTTAAAGGCGATAACGTTTAAAAAGTAGAAGAAAACTCATATGCAACAAAATCGTCTGCAAATGCTATTTGCAATTGGCAATTGTTGACAATAAGTAGTCTTATTTAGAAAATTCGAGGACACGACAGGTTGACGACAAAATGTAGCTTTTATAAGTTAAAATGTTGTATGTGTAAGATAGTTTAGTTTACAACATACATACGCACATATGTATGCACATTAGACTGTGTCAAAAAAAGTTTTTTGTTTTTTTTAAATTATATGTATTGTTATTGTTTTGCGGAGAGAAAAA